>JAODXP020000486.1:0-18027 GCA_027497455.2 Sardinella longiceps | reverse complement strand
GGCTAAAAAGGTCAGGGGAGAGAGAATATAGACTTGAGGCAAGGCAAGGCAAGGCAAGGCAAGTTTATTTATATAGCGCATTTCATACATAGGAGCAGTTCAATGTGCTTTACAGAAAATAGAAAATGAAATTACAAAGGGTAAAGGAGATAAAATTTTAAAAAGAAGATATAAAAATGATTAGAAATAAACAAAAAAGAAATAAACAGAAATAATTAGAAATAAACAGTGCTTTTAAATCAAGTATCAATTCATCACACTACATATCACTTTGGATTGGCCTTTCACCTTTCCTCCTGATGGACACTCTTATCGTCTGCCTAGAGACCTTCAGCTCTTGCTCCTTAGATAAAGTGTGCACCGCATGTAGGTTGATGGACAATAGTAATTTTTTGGCATAAACAAACAAACAAACAACAAAAAAAATAATAATAACAGTGCTTTTAAAATCAAGTATCATTTCATCACACTACATATCACTTTGGATTGGCCTTTCACCTTTCCTCCTGATGGACACTCTTATCGTCTGCCTAGAGACCTTAAACTCTTGCTCCTTAGATAAAGTGTGCACCGCATGTAGGTTGACGGACAATAGTAATTTTTGGCACAAACAGACAAAAAAGAAATAATGCTAAACAGTGCTTTTAAATCAAGTATCAATTCATCACACTACATATCACTTTGGATTGGCCTTTCACCTTTCCTCCTGATGGACACTCTGGCTATGTTCAGACTGCACTCCAAATCTGATTTTTAGCATATCTGATCAACATCAGATCTCTCTATCGACCGCGTTCACATTGCTTGTCATATCGGATCTCCATGTCCGCTAATCACCTACCATATCCACGTGGGTTACTATGGTACCCCAACGCATCATGCCCACAAATAATAAACAAACCCGCGGAGGGTAGAATGCTGGTTGTTTCTCTCTCAGATGGTTAAGTGGGGTCGTAGCACACAGCTACAAGTAACAAGGAAGTATCAGCGATGGAAGAATAAAGTTACTCATCTCTATTTCAGTGCATCAATGCAGTCCAGCACAGCTGTTTGTGTCTGAACGAGGCTCTGAGGCCTCGTTCAGATTGGCATCCCAAATCCGATTTTTTCATATCCAGATTGTATCTAGAATTGATTTCGGGTGGTCTGAACAGCAGAAAACCACATGAATTCCGATTTTTCCGAATCTGTTACGCCCTACATACCCATGTGGTGTCAATTGCGATTCATATCGGATATGCTGCGATCTGAACAGCTTTTCCACATGGGATAAGATTTCACCGTGTCACTTGCGTCATTTGTCACGTGACACAAACATCAACACGTGGAATGCAGATGGACGGAAGTGAGAGATCAATGTTAATTCTCCTTTTAAAAAACAGTGTCGTTTGCTATAACAACGTGTCAGTGCGCGTTATGGATTTGCCGCAAGTTGGAGTTTACCTCGCGTGTGGAAAGCAAGGTTTACCTCGCGTGTGGAAAGCAACGTCAGTGAAAGTTTTCAACCACGCATCAGAAAGGCAACTAACAGCTGTGCTGGACTGCATTGATGCACTGAAATAAAGATGAGTAACTTTATTCTTCCATCTCTGATACTTCCTTGTTACTTGTAGCTGTGTGCTACGGCCCCACTTAACCATCTGAGAGAGAAACAACCAGCATTCTACCCTCCGCGGGTTTGTTTATTATTTGTGGGCATGATGCGTTGGGGTACCATAGTAACCCACGTGGATATGGCAGGTGATTGGATATGGCAGGTGACATGGAGATCCGATATGACAAGCAATGTGAACGCGCTCGATAGAGAGATCTGATGTTGATCAGATATGCTAAAAATCAGATTTGGAGTGCAGTCTGAACATAGCCTTATCGTCTGCCTAGAGACCTTCAACTCTTGCTCCTTAGATAAAGTGTGCACCGCATGTAGGTTGATGGACAATAGTATTTTTTTTGGCACAGAAAAACAAAAAAAAAGAAATAATAACAGAAAAATAAAACAGTGCTTTTAAATCTAGTATCATTTCACCACACTACATATCACTTTGGATTGGCCTTTCACCTTTCCTCCTGATGGACACTCTTATCGTCTGCCTAGAGACCTTCAACTCTTGCTCCTTAGATAAAGTGTGCACCGCATGTAGGTTGATGGACAATAGTAATTTTTTGGCACAAAGAACAAAAAGAAATAGTAAATAAAACCGTGCTTTTAAATCCAGTATCATTTCATCACACTACATATCACTTTGGATTGGCCTTTCACCTTTCCTCCTGATGGACACTTTTATCGTCGGCTTAGAGACCTTAAACTCTTGCTCCTTAGATAAAGTGTGCACCGCATGTAAGTTGATGGACAATAGTATTTTTGGCGCAAAACAAAAGAAATAATCACACAAAAGCATAAACAAACAAACAAACAAACAAACAAAAAAAATAAAATAAAGTAAAAGGGGAATGAGAGATAAGAAGCAGAGTAATAAAAAAGTGAAGTTAAATTAAAACAGTTAAGAGGATTTAAAGAAATAAGTTAAGTAAGGACAATTGTCAGTTAACAAAAAGCATCTGAGAACAGCTTGGTCTTTAGTCTAGATTTGAAGCTGCCAACAGCAGGGGCATTTTTGATCTCTGGGAGTTGGTTCCATAGCTTTACTGCATAGTAGCTAAAGGCTGCCTCCCCACCCTTTGATTTAACAGTAGGTTTTACCAGCAAATTGTTCTGCTGTGATCTGGTAGATCTGATCTGGTTAGGCCGCTGTAACATATCAGAGAGGTAATTGGGCCCTGTACCATTTAAAGATTTGTACACAAGCAGCAGTGCTTTAAAGTCGATTCTGTAGGTTACTGGAAGCCAGTGAAGAGACCTTAGAATTGGAGTAATGTGTTCTGTTCTTTTTGTTCGTGTGAGGACCCTAGCTGCTGCATTTTGAATCATCTGAAGTCGTTTGGTGGTCTTTTTTGGAAGGCCTGTAAAAAGGCCATTGCAGTAGTCAACTCTACTAGAGATAAACGCATGGATAAGTTTTTCTAAATCATCTTTTGACATAAGTCCTCTTAGTTTGGCAATATTTTTTAGGTGGTAAAATGCTGACTTAGTGATTGCTTTTATGTGACTGTCAAAGTTAATTTTTAACTGTATCTTTTGTGTTAATCCCCTTTGTATGAAGTATAGTGGTAACCTTCAGTCTTTCCTCTTTTTTCCCAAATAGGATTACATCTGTTTTGTCTGAGTTCAGTTGAAGAAAATTTTGTGACATCCAGTTGTTGATTTGGTCAATACACTGGTATAGACATTCAAGGGGGGCATAATCGTTTGGTGATAGAGCTAAGTAAATTTGTGTATCATCTGCATAGCAGTGATAGGACATTGAGTTGTTCTTGATAATTTGTCCAAGTGGGAGCATATAGAGGTTGAATAATAATGGACCAAGGATGGACCCCTGGGGTACACCACAGGTCAGGGACATAGAAGTTGAGGTACAATTTCCCATGGTAACAAAAAAGCTTCTATCTTTTAAGTATGATTTTAACCAATTGATAACTCTACCAGTCAACCCAACCCAGTGTTCAAGTCGATATAGCAGTATGTTGTGATCAACTGTATCAAAAGCTGCACTGAGGTCCAGTAACACCAGGACCGATGTTTTGCCTGCATCGGTATTAAGACGTATGTCATTTATAACTTTAATCAGAGCTGTTTCGGTGCTATGATTGGCACGGAATCCTGACTGAAATTTATCAAAGCAGCTGTTTGATATCAAGAATGCAGTTTATTGATTGAAAACAATTTTTTTCAAGGATTTTCCCAATGAAAGGTAGATTGGATATCGGCCTGTAATTGTTCAGTACAGAAGGATCCAGGTTATTCTTTTTAAGTAGGGGCTTAACAACAGCCTTTTTCAGGGACACAGGGAAAATGCCAGTCTCTAGGGATGTATTTATAATTTGCAGCACATCTGCGATTATGAGGTGAAGAACAGACTTAAAAAAGTTTGTGGGCAGAATATCCAACTCAGATGTTGAGGAACCAAGACTTTGTACAGTTTTTACAAGAATCTCAAAATCAATCAAGCAGAATTCTGACATTGTGTTAAGATTTTCTGTGTGTGTCGGTGATAGTTGCAGCTTTTGACTTATTTGCAGCTGTGATGTTATATTCTGCCGAATTTTATTTTACCTTTGAAGAAGGATGCAAACTCATTGCATTTACTAACTGACAGAAGTTCAGGTGCTAATTGTGGAGGGGGATTAGTTAGCTTCTCTACAGAAGCTAACTAAATAGCACATGGGCATTGTTCATATTCCTGTTAATGATGTTGGAGAAGAAAGACTGTCTTGCTTTGCCAATTTCATAGTTATATTTGCAGAGCATCTCTTTATGGATTTGATAATGAATGTGAAGTTTAGATTTGCGCCATTTTCTCTCTGACTTCCTACATTCTCTCTTTAACAGTTTAACAGCTGGGTATTGCTTCCATGGTGCTTTCTGCTTGTTATTGACTTTTTTGAATCTGAGCGGAGCAATATCATCCATAATTTGGGTCAAATTTGAATTGAAAATGTCCAGTAAGCCATCTACAGAGTCTGACATTCGAGTTGAGATCTGTGAGAGAGCCTGCTCAAAGAGAACACATGTGTTGTCCTTTATGACTCTCCTACGCACTGTCACAGAGCTGTTCTGAAAGTGAGGGGACATAGAAACATCAAAGAAAACACAAAAATGATCAGATATGGCCACGTCAATAACAGTTGTAGAGACAGTAAGACCCTTTGTAATAACAAGGTCAAGGGTATGACCATGAGAATGTGTTGGACCCTGTACATGTTGTATTAGGTTGAAGTTGTCAATAAGGCTAAGCAGTTCTCTAGCATAAGTGTTTTCAGGATTATCAACATGCAAGTTAAAGTCCCCAGATATGATAAGACAGTCAAATTCTAAGCAAATGGTTGACAACAGTTCACCAAACTCCTCTAAAAAAACTTTGGGCGAATGTCTCGGAGGCCTATAGATAGTCAATAACAATATATTAGGAGAGCATGTAACAAGAGCAGAAACGTGTTCAAAGGATGTAAAATCGCCAAGTGAGGACTGTTTACACTGAAAGGAGGCTTTGAATATATTTGCAATCCCTCCGCCCAATCCATGTCGAGTAGCACTCATGAAATTAAAGTTTGGGGGGGCAGCTTCATTAAGGGTGGTAGCACTCTTTGCTTGATCGAGCCATGTTTCTGTTAGAAGCAAGAAGTCAAGATTGTGTTTGCAAATAAGATCATTAATTAAAAATGACTTGTTTGAGAGTGATCTTACATTCAGAAGAGCTAGTTTTACAGATAGACTAGAATTAATATCTACTTGGGTACTCTGAGGTTGTTTTGGGATAGGAAGGAGATTACACTGGTTTACCCCCTGGGTTAAGTATGCTCTATGTTTTCTATTTCTTATCAACACAGGAATAGATTGTGGCATAGGCATACTGGGTCCCAGCTTGTTTTCTAAACACCCAGGGCAGGGACCCTCAGCATATCAAACCCGACTCACTGTTAATAGAGATGTCATGTATTTTTTGGATGGTGAAAAAGACTGGTGACCTGCTGGAAGTCCTGAGCGAACACAGTTCAGCCTGTCGGTTGGTTTTGGATGAACTGGGAATACTTAATGAACAATTGGGGGTGGAAAAGGAGAGTGCGGCCATTGGCAAAAATCTCAGGATACTTTGAGGGAAATCCATGCGGGGGGAGATGGGGATGGCAGAATGAGGTCAGAGGAGTGGGGCTGAGAGGTAGTTGTGTGGGGTCGGGGTGTGGAGGGTGCCGTGGTATGATCATCTTTGATTGGGTCCTCAATCTGGATAGGTGATGTAGATCCATTGTTAACAGCATGCTCACATTCTTCACGTGATTGTTGATGTCCTTGGCAGTTTGGCCTAGATGGTCCTTGGCAGTCTGCCCCAGATGGCCGTGTGTCCTTGTTGACGCATCTCTGCTGTGATTGCAGAGGTAGTTGTTTAGGCTTTGCAGAGGTTTTGTTGATATCTATGACTGAGTCAGTCTGTGAGGACTTATCAGCAGCTCTGCTTGGTGAAGGCTGTGAAAAGATTGCATGCTGAGGGAGAGTTTGAACAATGTTAGTCCACCTTGATGTATGGTAAGGCCAGCTGTTGGCTGTTCACTGCCCCAACGGCACCTTCCAGGCACTACCTCTACCCCAGAGCCATAGATACCACTCTGCTCTACCCTATTCCTAACCCTAAACTGAGGGGAGAAGTGCCTTGAAGGCAAAATAATAATAATAAAAAAAAATACCAAAGACCCTTTTGTTTGACAAAGGTTAGCCTAAGTGAGTCTGAAGTCTTGATACCCTAACAATTACTGTAGAAATGTGCATATAGTGCATGAGGGTAATGTGGAAGCACATCGATCAGAATTACTCCAAGTTAGGCCTATTACTTTTTAATCTGAATTATTTGTTTTGGATGAATCACTTTCATCAATTTTGACAGCTAGTTATTATAGGCCTACACCCAACAATCTTTTCTTGAGCATGCAACTATCAGTTCTCCTGTAGTCTAATCCTTCTCAAGTAAATGTAAAGATATGGCTGGTGAAAACAAATCCTACAATCAAATTATTACTCAGTACGAGGTGTTTCCTGTTGAAGACAGTCCATTGATCATGAATTTAGTATGACAGCATGATGTCAGAGCAGAGGAATATTTTTTTCATATACCTAGATAACACATATGCAGTAAATAACAAAAAACACTTCGAAGGAGATGTTGATGAAGAAATGTTAATTTTATTCAGTTATTGATTGTATAAACATATAGGTATATAAAATTCAGTGGATGAAAATTAAAAGATTGAGATTGGGCAGATGCTTTTACTTGATATAATGTTGCTCTACTTTTACTGTGTCACAGTTAGTCAGTCAGTTACACAGTCACCTTCCTTTGAGTGAGTTACAGTTACAATACATTTTCTATTTTCATTTAGTTAAAGGAGCTGTGTGTAAGAAACTAGATGTACCGCATGGCGGTACAAAATATGACCGCTGCTCAGTTCTGCACATTCTCTGCCCTGTGTGTGTGAGACAGTAACCCTGCGCTTAATAGCTCCACATACAGGTCGATGGTTGTACAGTCATTAAATGTACATAAAAATTCATTTATTTTATAGCCCCCCATGGATGAAATTCCACAAACCAGCTCAAAGATGGAGTGGCCCCCGGGGACCAAACAAAATTTTTCCGTAAAAGTCTACTGGGCCTACATGCCCACCAAGTTTCATGTGCCCCGGTGTTACGGTGTCCCAGGAATCGTTGACCAAAGATTCAGGAAGTAGATGAAGGGAAAAACAACAACAAAAAAAAAACTTTGACAATCATTATATGACCTCTACGCTTGCTACGCTAGCGGCGGTCATAATAATCCTAAAATGGCCTTGAGAAGTCACCAGACATGAAGGAATCATCTTCATTTTAAACACTGACTTCACTGACAGTTGTAATCCAGACAGAATATTTGCATTCGAAAAGATAAATTGTGTTTACGTTGTCATTTCAAGTGGTGTTTGTGTTGTTTCATTGTCAAGGCCTCATTATTCTTCTGAAATACATCATGACAAAGTGAGAAATAAAACAAGCATATGTATAGGAGATGCTTTTGAAAGACGGAGACAGCTAAATATTTTGAAAATTATTGTAGTACCAATTATGGCCACAATCCTGCACACTGCTCCTTTAATTGATTAGTTTTTTGTGATTGATCTCAATGACAAGTGGGATAAAATTGTTAACACCCACAAAATCAGCAACAATAATATTGGTGCAGGTTTTCCCTGGACCACACTGTTGTTTTTTAACCCAATCCAATAACTCTGGATAGTTACTCATAGTCATCTCCTTCATGGATGAGAGCAGGTGCTTCATGATATATGTTTTATCTTCTGTGAGGTTCAGACCGGCCACAAAAAAAATGTTTTCTGTGTGAAGTAGACACATAGGAAGGAACATTTTGAAACAGTAAAAATTCCCATTTATAATTTGTTGTTATTATCACGTCTACCAAGGATGTTATGCTTTAGTTGGAATTTGTTTGTCTGTTTGTTTGTCTGTCTCTTTGTCATCAACTTTGCGGCAAAGGTTACTGACAGATTCTTATTAAATGTTTGCCAGAGGCGTGTCTTTGCCCAATGAAGAACCCATTAAATTTTGTTGATGATCCAGATTAGGATCTGAACTTAAGCATTTTTTAAAGGATTCCTCGCTACTGACAATTATCACATCCATCTGTAAATACCAGAACTCTAGGGGGTGTTAGTGACCACATTGCCTTGGTGGAGGTCTGCACTCTCAGAGTGCATTTCTAGTCATTATAAGTAGTAGTATAGTAGTAGTAGCAATAATTTACCAACTCGTCCTCGGTGTGGGTCCTGCAAGCGCTTATCCAAATAGTTAATAACTTTGGTTGCAGATGTTCTGTCAGCAGTAGACCACCAATAGTCAATTTTTGGCCACAGCTCTTTAACACAGGGAGCTGCAAAGGCACAGGAGAGGATCACTTGATATTTATTATCCCAACACAGCTGAAGAGAGGGAGTCACCTGGGGACATAGAAATAGACACATCTCTTGAAATGAGCACTCCTGCAACATGGGCAATAGCGATGCATTGATATAGATAGGATATGTTAGGCTACAGAATAAAAATCATGTGCATGAACCGTATTAGGGCAGAGTATCTTCGAGAAGGGCTTGGTCAGTTTTTCAATGACAGTCTGTGTGTCGAATATGTTCAAGCCGTCAAAATTGGAGCAGGCTAGTAATACGATCTCCTTTGGGTGCTTTGCCAACCACTGGGCAATGCTTTCGAAGGTGTCCTGCGGGAACATGGCAATCACAATGTAATTTTTTCAGTTTACAATATGTGGTCCCACAAGATTGCTGTGGGGAGCAGTGAAGGGTGGATGTGGGCACGGGAGAGTGATGTTACTGTAATCTCTTCACCTGCTCAGATCAGGGATCGACCTAATCTGGTCATGAGAATCGAGTGGAAGTTCATACATAGGAAGGCAATGGCCAGGTTAGGATCAACCCAGCCACCTTTCGGTTTAAAGTCCAAGGCCCCAACCAGGAGGACATGCTACTCCTGTGTGTTACATGGTATTGCCTTACCTCCACGGTAACTGTGGTGTAGAGCCCATGGGCAAAGTACAGGATGTGACTGTCATCCTTTGGTTTACAAGCAATCCTCAAATCAAAGTACCGAATACCTGCATCCAACTGCTGAAGAATATTAAGCTCCTGGAGAAGAATAGAGGACTGTTAGTGTGGATGACAAATAAGCCTGAAAAAGGATTTTTAAAAAACTTCAAATATCATCCCTAAAAAGTGTTTATATGTGTTGCTGTGAGTCTAAACTTAACCAATACGTAAATATTTTTTACATTTTTTAATTAAAATAAGTATTTATATATGAATTTGTCAAGGTAGTGCCTAAAACTATGGTGTGACATTAAAACAATTTGATATAAAATAAAAATTAGGTATTTTTTTCTTCTTTAATTTACGTCAATGTACTTATTAATCATGTTTGCTTTGATATGCAACATATCTTGTGAATATTTAGGATAAAAACTTAACATTTGACAAGTTATTATGTCAAGGAGGAGAATGGTCTGAACTCTAACCAGATATTTTAGCGTATTTCTGACATTCTTTGTCAAAAGTTGCTCAAAATTCTTGAGATTCTTGCAGATGTCATTTCCTTTCTACACTATTGATTTTGTCATGATTTGTCAGTTAGAAAGTCTTGTTTTATGACGTTTTCTATGATTATTTGACGTCACACCAAATGACATAGTGTCACGCCATATGATGAAATGCACCAAATCACAATGTATCAGCGCAAAAAGGTATTTCATGAAAATAAAATCATTAACAATGAATTTTGAAGTCCACTGAAAAGAACTTTAGGGATAACATCTATTTTTCAACTGCATATTACATGTGAAACATGGTGACATGGGGAAAAATGGGAAAGGGAAATATAAATTGTACAGATCCTATTTTGCTAAATTCTTATCACAGATTTAATATATTTCATATATGATTTTTAAATTGAATTCGTGTTTTTACATATATTTCAATATAAAAATGCAGTTTGGTCATAGAGTGTGACAGAAATGTCATATAGTGTGACTGTACATTTTCAATGTCCCAATGTAATAACAATGTAATAACAATGTCACTCCATATGACATAGTGTCACTCAATATGACATTTTGACAGTTTATCTAATTTATTAGACAACTAAATACAGCTAGATATTATTTAGCATGCAACTGACCACATGGCAGCAATGCTTTCTAAGAATTCATAAAGAGGATTTGTGAAAAATAACAATTTTTATTGCAAATGATGTCACACCATAAGACACAATTTTTTGGCCACTATAGATGATGTCGGATATGGAGCTTTTTATATAAAAATCTAAAAGGCAGACCTGACCTCCTGACCATGGCAATCACTCCTGACATGATGTTGTAACTTCCTGATGAAGCAGGGTCCGTGTCATGGCAATGATGTCCAAATTAATGCCCGTTGAAAATATAAAATATAGTGTCACACCATATGACGTCCATTGTAGGGACAAAATATATTTGATTAGAACTTAGTTGGACGTTATGCATGGGCATCGAAACTTTCTGTGGTTATAGAAAACATCCACTTATTTTATTTGCCTGGTAAAATTTTAAAGTATTTATACTTTATATGGATATACATTCTAATTAGGAAAATCACACGCATAGTGGACAGTCACACCATATGACATTTTTTATGTTTGGATAGTTGTTTTATGTCAAAATTTAAATACAACACCAAAATGTTTAGTATGCAGGAAGTTGATCCTATCAGACCAACAACATTTCCATATCAATTCTTAACAATTACCATTTTTTATACGTGTGTGACAAAAGGACAGTCTGAATTTTGCTATCCGTCATCCACCCCTCTACAAGCCACACTGAAAAACAAAATAGCAGACTTTTTAATTCTTTGGGGCACAGGTGCAGTTGCTGAATGGACAGCTGACTGAATGCACCAACAGAAAGATGTGTAATCTATGATAAGCAAGCTTAAACTCGTCCTACCCATTACAACAGCACTTGGTAACCTTGAAAAACAAGGACTATGGATTGAATGCATAAGAACATTCCTTTAAATACACACTAACCATTTTCATAGTCATGATACCTTTTTCAAAGGGGCTCATCTTTTGTTTACAACAGTATTGGATCTTGACATTTTCTATAGAGCTCCCCCTACAGCTTTTGGGAGCATCATACAATAACAATGACAAAAAGAAAATCAAGGTTGTTGATAAGACATGTATCCTTAGCGGTGGCGAACGATTTTGCTGTCTGAAACATACTGTACCATACCATAGGACCTCAGCAGCTGTTTTCCCTGGTTTGAACAGACTAATTGGACATTGCTCTGTCCTAATGAGTTGCCAAGACATAGGCTAGAGGAAGCTTATGAGGATAGTGTTGCATGCGGAGACTGTTTGAAAGACCACCAATTGAGCCCTTTCTTATTGGTCATATCCAGAATATACATTTTGATGTTATAATCTAGTTTATTAGGTTACATGTAATATTTGAGTTATAGTGTAATATATAATTTCTGTAAAGCTGAGCCTTGCAATAGCACGGTGTAGGTTAAACTGGTGCCATGAAATCCTGGCACAGGAGTGGAGGTTTAACCCCCTTGAATCATGATGTTTAAAGGGACACCAAGCGGTTTTCTATCTCCAGAGCTTCTACAGTTGTAGAATATCCCTTCTTCTGTAAATATAAAAACATTTAAAAAGGAAAAGCAGGTATTATGTACCTGGGTGGTGCCCCACTTTATCACAAAATGTTTCAATAGATGACCAAAGTGCTGCAATATCTTCAGAATGGAAGGTTCATTTGGCTCTAATGGAGAGGAGATATCTAAACAGTATGTCATACTGTCGTGACTACCTGGAAATGTGGGAAACAATAATAAATTAAAAAGAAAAATAATACACAATAACAACCTGAAACTTGTTTTCCCCCTAATAGAACTACAAATATTTTTCACCTTGTAACAGATGTTCCCTAACTTTTCATTTTCCATACAACAGAACAGTCAGACACTCCATACCATTTTATGAAATTAGTCTAAAATTTTTGCAACCAACTGACTACAGTATAGTCAGCTTGTTGTCTGGGTACTATGAGCAGTATGTGGTTGGAGGTAACCTGTAGCCTATATACTTACCAGGTATGGCGAGGTTCCAGAGAGGTACTTTCCATAGCTCAGCGGGTAATTTAGACATCCAGTCAGGCTTTTCTCCAGCCATGGTTTCAGATGAACGTAAAAAAAATGTTTAGTTTCATGATTTGTGTAGTTTTAATGTGGCTTAAATAGCCTACCAGAATGTCAACTCCTCCTTTCCTGTTGCCTTGTGGATTAAGATGATTGGTTATGTTAATAACAGTGTAGTCATTGGATATATTAATGACAGCTTCCTGATGTCTTTTTCCTTTTCCGTGCATTGCATAATGAAGTCTTATACGCAGTCACATAGTTCAGGCTTGTCTCCAGCCATGGTTTAAAATGACAGATTAACATTAAAAATGGTTTAGTTCAGCCTGTTCTCACTAAATGGCGTCGACATGCACGCCAAATCCTTAAGTCATTTCGCGTGATAGTTAACGCATTTTTCACTTTTCGCGTGTTAATTGACGCCATTTAATCCTATGTAAAACCAGAGAGAGCGCCATACAAAAATCCCAGTAGGCTATGATAAGCTGTTTACGGCCCACCCCAGTCCCGTAGTTGGCAGTAATGCACTGTTTTTGAGCTGCCATAAAACCGAAGAAGAAGAAGCAGCTGATTGCGGCCAAAGGGGAACACGACGTCAGCAACGATGGCGGAAGAAACAAATCAGCTGGATGTTCCCAGTGTTGATATCACTGGTAAGGCTTGTAAACGAATTTAATCCCTTCTAAATGCATTGTTTTTATTTGTATCCGTAAGTGCCTGTATTTGTCTTGATCACTGTAAACTAAAGCATCGTTCTCAGCCGGTTTTATCTCTATTGGCCAACAATTTTAAACTCGTGTTCAGTAGCATGGCAGCCAGGTGATCACGATAGGAAACTGTATAGGATAGTGGTATAGATAGGCTACAGATAGTGTAGCTAAGATGATACTTTTTTCTTGTTTTCTTCATAAAGTTATTCGTTTAGTTTACACATTTTATTGTGCCCTGAACAATGTAGGCTGTGTAAATTTACAATAGGCCTACTTTTAGCTGTAAAGCAAACAAGATAACTTTATAATAATTATTATTTGCATGAGTGAGGCTATTTTATTATTCAACATGTACCTATTCATGTAGGTAGCCTAGTGTTCATTTGCACTGCAACCATTCTCAAATTTAGCGTTACCATCAGTTTGAAATGAAGACTTCAGATGCAAACACCTCTCCTGTATGTGCCATTACAATTAATTAAGTGAAAATACAATTTTGATAAATTGTATGCCCACCGCTCCAACTCCTATTTCAACCCATTATTTTGGCCTGATTTGTTTGTTGGCTACTTGATAAAAAATAAATTGCAGTTTGATACAAATTTCCTGGGAATTATTATTATAACACAATTTTATTTTTTTTATTAAAAAATATAGCCTATATATTGGAGTTTGGACTCCAATGGAGACCCTTTAGCGAGGAGAATTCTGTGCATATTTTCATTTTGTCCTCAATTGTTATCCTTTCTTAGCCAGACCATATTGATCTGCGGCTGCTGGTGGAGGCCCTTATCGTGGAGAGGAAGCAAGAGTTACAGTTCGGCATGCATGATTCCAGTGCATTGATGAAAATTCAATGAGGTAAAGTTAACCACCACCTTTCATACGGGAGTGTAATCACTGGGCGTATATTACACCTGCCTGCTCAGGCGGTGAATCTTCTCTGCTGTTCTTGTTGATTTTTAGGTTGTAACTGTGCAAATGGTTACTAGGATGTTGCTTGGGTACTTGAGGTGGTTGCTAGCCTGTGGCCAGGGTAAGTATCAAGGTTGCTATGATGGTTGCTTGGATAGTCATGTTGGTTGCTAGGTTATAACTGTGGAAGTGATCGCTAGGCTGTTGCTAGGTTAATTGAGATGGTTGTTAGGCTGTTGCTGGGGGAGGGATGGTTGTTTCTGGGGTGGTTGTTATGTTAATCATATCGTTCGCCATATTGGTTGTTAAACTGTTGCTAGGATACTAGAGGTGGTTGCTAGGCTGTTACTAGGGTAAATACCATGGTTGCTAGGCTATTGTTAAGGCAAGTGCCATGGTTGCTATGGTGGTTGCCAGGTTAGTCATGTTGTTTGCTATATTGGTTTCTAGGATGCAAACGTGAAAGTGGTTGCTACGCTATTGCAAGGATACTTGAGTGTTTGTTAGGCTGTATGGTTGTTGCTAAGTTAGTCATGGTGGTTGCTAAGTTAATCATGTCTATTACCATGTTGTTTGCTGCGTTACAACTGCAGATGTGGTTTCTAGGTAGCTGTATTTGAGATGTTTGAGATGTCATGTTACAATTGTCAAAGGGATTGCTAGGCTGTTGTTGGGGTACTTGAGGTAGTTGGTAGGTTGTTGCTAGGGTACAAATTATGGTTGCCATGGTGGTTGCTAGGTTAGTCATGTTGGTTGCTATGTTGTTTGCTAGGTTGCAACTGTTGAAGTGGTTGCTAGGGTACTTTTGCTAGTCTTGTTCCTAGAGTAAGTATTATGGTTTCAGGGTGGTTGCTAGGTTTGTCATATTGGTTGCTATGTTGGTTGCTAGGTTGCAATTGTCAATGGGGTTGCTAGGCTGTTGTTAGGGTACTTGAGGTGGTTGCTAGTATGTTGCTAGGGAATGTATCATGGTTGCCAGGGTGGTTGTTGGGTTAGTCATGTTACAATTGTCAAAGGGGTCGTTCTGCAATTGATAGGGTGCTTGAGGTGGTTGTTAGGCTGTTGCAAGGGTAAAATTACGGTTGCCATGGTGGTTGCTAAGTAAGTCATGTCAGTTGCTATGTTGGTTGCTAGGTTGCAATTATGGAAGTGGTTGCTAAGCTGTTGCGAGGGGGTACTTGAGTTGGTTGCTAGGCTGTTACTAGGGAAAGTACCATGGTTGCTAAGCTGTTGTTAAGGCAAGTGCCATGGTTGCTATGGTGGTTGCCAGGTTAGTCAAATGTGGAAGTGGCTGCATGTAGAAGTGGTTGCTAGGCTGTTGCTAGGGCACTGGAGTGGTTGCTAGGCTGTTACCAGGGTAAATGTTGTCTGTTACTATGTTGGTTGCTGGGTTACAACTTTGGAAGTGGTTGCTAGGCTGTTTCTAGGGTACGTATCTTTGTTGCTATGGTGGTTGCAAGGTTAGCTATGTTGATTGCTGCTGTTGGGTTACTTGAAGTTGCTCGGCTAGGTATGGTGGTTTCTATTGTGTTTGCCAGGTTGAATTTTTTGTGATTAACATTTTTTATCAAAACACAAACCAACACATGGTACAGTACGACAGTAGTACGACACAGTATATATTTCATGCCAAAAAGAAAAAAAAAACAATAGTGATAATACATTTTGATGATCAAATAAAAATAAATAGAAGTGAATGTATTAGCAATATGTGGACCATGACAAAAAGTTGCAAGAAAAGTAAAACCATAGGACACAAAAGTAAATGTGGATACATATACATACATAAATGCATACATGCATACGTGTGTTTGCCAGGTTAATCATGTTGGTTGCTAGGTTGTAACTGTGGAAGTGGTTGTAAAGCTGTTGCTAGGGTACTTGAGGTGGCTGATAGACTGTTGCTACGGTAGGTATGGTCGTTGCAGGTAGTTGTAGTTGCTAGGTTAATCATGTCAGTTGCTATTTTGGTTGCTAGGTTGCCAATGTGGAAGTGGTTAAGCTGTTGGTAGGTTAGTCATGTTGGTTGCTGTTGTTGGGGTACTTGAGGTTGCAAGGATAAGTTTGGTGGTTGCTTGGTTAATTATGTTGGTTGCTATGTTAGTTGCTAGGTTGCAACTGTGGAAGTGGTGGCTAGCCAATCAGAAAACAGTATTCCATTCCACCGGGTGATAAATGTGGATATGTGAAATAGTTGCATATGCTTATGGGTACATGGGGGATGGGGGGTTCTATGGGTATGGGCTGTAGGTGTAGAAGTACTCTGTCTCTGTGAAGAATTGCAGTAACTTCAGTTACAAATTTTATCATACAGTATAACAAGTTAATGAAACATTGATGTGTGTGTGTGTGTGTGTGTGTGTGTGTGTGTGTGTGCATGCGTGTGCTTATAGGAGCTTGATGCTGCGATGAAGAAGAACACACAGCTGTAAGAGTGGATTATTTCATTCTGAGCTGGAGGAGAGGAAAACAGACAGACAAGCTGAGAGCAGAGCTCTGCAGACTTGAGGCACTCACCAAGGTAAACATATACACACACACGCACACATAGAGCAATGTTTTAGGTGATCTAGGTGATTCTGCTCTGTGTTCTACACCATGGCCCACACGATTGATTACATACAGTATGCACGTTCTACACACACATTATTACACACACACTGCTGCAGTATCACTTCCAAACAATGTGTGTGTGTTTGTGTGTCTGTGTGTATGTTCAGGTGGAGGGGGCAGCTCTTGAAGCGGAGCTCCCTAATGAGAGACAGGCCAGAGAGCTGAGACCGAAAAGGTGAGACCGGTAACCTGATGGAACACTTTGGAGTGTGTGTGTGTGTGTGTGTGTGTGTGTGTGTGTGTGTGTATTGATTTCAATGTGTTGCCCCAGTGTAATAACCTAGGTCTTGGCTTCGTACAGTATGTATGCATGTTACGTATAGCTGAGTTGGACCACTAAGTTGTTCCTTGATCTCATAGTGGAGAGTTTTTGACCAATGATGAGTAGTGTGTGTGTGTATGTGTGTTTAGGAGGAGAGTGATGCCTTGCGTCAGGAGGCGTCTCATCTACATACTGAACTGCAGAGCACCACAGCTGTCATCATCCACTCACACAAACTACTACAGCGACTGCCGGACCTCCACACACAGCCTTACCTCAGACACACCTGAAACCAGGTAAGATCTCTACCTTACCTTACCAGGGTAAATTTTTACTTCACCTATTGTGTTAGTACAGTATGTGTGCAGTGTTGTTCAATGTTGTTGTGCAGTGTTGTGTTGGTGTCTGTACAGTGCTGTGTTTCTTGTGCTGTTGTGTGTGCAGCGTTCAGTGTTGTTGCACTGTTGTGTGTGTGTGTGTGCAGTGTTGTGCTGTTGTGTGTGTAGTGTTGGTCATTGTTGTGCTATTGTTTGTATGTGTATGTGTGTGCACTCTCAGTGTTGTGATATGTTGTTATAATCTTGTGTTGTGCTGTTGTGTGTGCAGTGTGGGGGCTCCTCTCAAGAGCACTGCAGTGGAGGAGCGTCTGAAGGTGCTGTAGCAGGAGGTTTGGCGCCTGGTCAGGGAGAGGAGCAGCAGCAGCAGACAGAGGAGCAGAGGTGGAGGGAGCAGGAGAAGAGAGAGGAGAGCAGGCATCTCTAGGAGGAGAGAGGATTCGAGATGGCTTTGTACACATAGTACTTGTGTTTATGTGTATGGGTGTCAGGGGTACCACACCCATAGGTGTGGGCTTTAGTTGTACAAGTACTTTGTGTTTATTAGGCATTTTAATCACTACTACAAATCAATCTAAATGAAACATTGAAATCTCCAGTGATCTTGTTTTTCACTTGTCTTGAAAATTTTTCAAGTTTATCAACAGTATTTTATTGCAGTCCTTCTTTCTCATTATTCTAATGTTAACTGAACTGAAAATTGTAGAACCACACTCAATTTTGATTACTATTGTTTCCGCCAAACATCACAGAAACCAGATTCTATTTCTATACTTCAATAACGTAATTGTTGATTTTGTAACTATTGACATTCATTCATTCATTCATTCATTCGTTCATTCAT
>JAODXP020000483.1:7500-18426 GCA_027497455.2 Sardinella longiceps | reverse complement strand
ACACTATAGTCAGGGAGCCAAAGTCTAAAAAGCTCAAGAAAATAGGTTGAACCCGACACCGTCTGTTATACTTTTCATTTGTGTTTTTTCTGTTACCTTTAACCCCAAGAACAAATAATTGGAGGGTCTGCTCTGCCGGAAATATTGCGAAAAAAAGTTGTCCTCATTTTAGTGTATGCACCCTTCAATATTAAGCAGAAAAATGTGAAAAACCTTTTTTCCCTTAAATCCTCAGTGGCTGTCAAAAATACATTCCAGATGCACAGAATGCATGTGCTGACAACATTAAGTAGAAAAAAATACATTTACATATGATTTTCCCTTCATTTAGTGCCAAAAGTTGGCATTTCCTCAATATTTTCTTTACTACTACTACTACTACTACTACTTTACTTCATTGTCAATCAACTATTCTTGCAAGTCAATATGCTATTCTCTTCACTAATTTGTATACTCATTACACATAAAAATGATAACATCCAACCAGAATCAGTGGAAATGGGATGATTTCCAGTTGGACTATCAACTAATTGGCAATAAACAAGTTCAACAAGGCACGTTTACACAATATTGGAAATTTTACAGAGAAGATAATGCACATTGGCAAAAGATTACACTTCGTATATATCTCTACAACACTCACCTAATATGAATAACACTGAGTCGAAGTTTATAAAACAGGTTGAATTTTGTTTCTAGGTGCCCTGGATCAGAGGTTATGGCACTTTGAACATAATGAGGACTTGATTATCAGCACTTTTCCTTTTTTATAGGCTATTTTTTTATTCCTGGTCACATTTCCGACATGAAACAGAAGAAAAACGATATGTAAAGACGTAAAGGGCTTTAATCATGCTGGTGATATGATGATGATTGGATTTTATATAAAACTGTATCCTTAATAGAAACATTAGGGGTGCATAATGACTTTTCCTTCAACCAAATTTTGTATTGTAGTCTGTGCTTGTCCTGTTTAGTTGCTGCTCCAAACCACACTGTGATGAATGAGCAGCAGTGTAGATGGTGATGAAGATGGCCAATGCCTGTTGTTGTGAGCCATATTTCCACCGTTTGTAGGAAGTATAACCTAGGCCTTTTAGAGGATATCGCTGAAGAAGCTGGATCTCCCACTTTAGATTCTGGGAGATGATGGATCCCTGAAACTTGAGAATCTACATGCAACTGTTGGTCATAGCAAGGAGACGTCTTGTGCCCTATCTGACATGTGTCCACTCCCCATAGTTTGAGAGCACAGCCATTGAGTGTTAAGTTCTAGGTTGTTCTAGGACAGGGGTGGCTTACCAGTCGGAGACCAAGAGCCACATGTCTGACTATGTCACAGCAAAGAGCCACATCGGCACATGGGGACATGAACCTGTTACCACTCCTACTACATTACCCATCCTTCTGACACACAAACACACACACACACACACACACTTGGACATAAATGTAAGAGCCGCATGACTCCGGGCAAAGAGCCACATGCGGCTCCCGAGCCACAGGTTGGCCACCCCTGTTCTAGGAGTTATCTTGTCAGTCAGGAAGATGGAGAGCCACTGACAGATGGCAGGAAATTAACTGAGAGACTTTGGTGGTAAGGATTTTAGGTATGATAATCCAAAAAAAGGTATGATAGTCCACAAACAGCACTGTAGCACAGGCCCCAGGCTGTTCAAGGTGTTGCAGAATGAAATACAGCCATGTTCACTGCATCATCCACCTCCACTTCTCTGTAGACAGACTGCAGGGGGTCCAACTAATGACTTATGGTGATGTTTTTGAGATGAGGTACAAGACTTTCAAAGGACTTCATAGTGAATGAAGTCAAGGCCACAGGTCCATAATCATTCAATGACGTGATGGAGGGTTTATTGGGAATTGAGACGATGAGCTGGTTAGTACAACACCATCCCACAAAGTCTTCCACAACGCTCTTGTACTCCCCTTTCCCGGCCATCTTTGAGACATCCAACAATTGCAGTGCCATCAGAGAATATCTACATATGGTATGACAGAGTTGTACTTGAGGTTTGTGTTGTTCAAAGTGTATAGTGCAGGGGAGAGTGCAGTTCCATGTGTATTCCCTGTGCTGCCAACCATTTTAAATATCCAGTACGCTATGTCATTTCGGTCATTTCAGAGTAGCCTAAAATGATATTGATACTCTAAGTCTGTTGATTATAGCCTGACATAGCCCGCCCATAATACTGCTGTTCATCCGTATTCATGGTCTGGAGGTTCTTTAACCTGACACGATTATTCTGCCGGGGGGTGGGGGGGCATTCACTTATGGTTCGAAACGATTAGAAAGCTCGTCTAATCAGCTTCGCTTATTGGCCGGTTGTCTCTCTACCAATGTAAACCCACCCATGAAAACCGTCCCCAGACCATGAATACGGATGAACATTCGAATTATGGGCGGGCTATGTAAGGCTATGTTGATTACAAACTATAATTTTGATGAAAAGTATGACATATGGACTGATGACTGATGGGGGAAGGGTTATTTGCAAGCAATGAAGTAAATATGAAAATATTTGGAAAAAGTGAGAAAATCGGCTAATTTTTTGTACATAAGTCTAACTGATGAGAAATCATATTAAAATGTGTTTTAAGAATTTTCTTTTCAGTGGATGTTGTCAGCACACGTGTTCTGTGCATCTGGAATGTATTTCTGGACAGGCACTGAGGATTTAAAGGAAAAAAAAGTTTTTCACATTTTTCTGCTAAATATTTAAGAGTGCATACACTAAAATGGGGACAACTTTTTTTCGCGATATTTCCGGCAGAGCAGACCCTCCAATTATTTGTTCTTGAGGTTAAAGTTAACCGAAAAAACACAAATAAAAAGTATAACAGACGGTGTCAGGTTCAACCCATTTTTGAGACCTTGGCTCCCTGACTACTATTGCTGTGTCACTCTTAGGGCTTTTATTATGATGTGAGCAAAATGGAGGATAAAGACACTTACCCAGGTGGAATGATTGTCATTTTGAATTAATCACTTTGTTTTTGCATCTGGTAATGATTGAGAATTTGCTCTTATGTGTAAGACTCAATCTTGTTTTCAGTGTTGCTTGATTCAGTCTTTGCTGTGGCTTTTTAAAATCTGCAATACTCATGGTATATACAGCTTTTATATGACATGGATAAGTGCCTAATCATGTTTGGATTATGCATAAGAAATCAGGAAACCACAGAGGAAGTATTTTGCCAGCACTTTTTTCCCCCATTCTTTAGTATCAGACCATTTAGCAAGAAAGTCTCTCATTCCTTGTCTGCAAATTCCTTCCAAGACATGATGGTCCATTAAAATGGTCATAACCTCTGCTATATAGCCTGGGGCTGTCCCAACAACTTCTCCCCGGCTAAAACAAGAGTGTGGGATTAATTGCTCCTAATTCCTTTGTTTTTAGAGACCAAATGGCCACAGCACCCACACCATTAGAATGTGATCGCCTCCATATGGTCTGAATTTTGTCTCACTATTGAATTCACTAACACAGACTTGCACAAGTTTCCAGACACCACCACCAGCATCCCAGAGTGCAGTCAGAGAATTGAGGTTTGACCTTATCAGTTCAATAATTTCCTGCCATACCAATTCCAGGTTTCAAAAATGTAATTACTGTTTAAGTTCCCAATGTGAAATAATAACACCGGTGACAAGCTTGAATGCACGGCCCCATCAGAAGAGTTCTCTAAGGTCAGCTCACACTCGCACTGAGATGCTCAAGATGGCCATTTCCTCTGGAAGGAATCTTGTGCAGAATCTGAAGCAAAATTGAGGCATGCCGTGTCCATTGTCAAGACTGTTTATCCTCAGTTAACTCAGGTGTGTGGTGGGAATCCGTAATCATCCTGCCTTGAGGGTTCCAATGGCCTGAATCATCTGAAAAACGGTGTACTTATCGATCCTGCCCACTTTGCAGGGAGCCAACCCAACTTTTTTATATATATATATATATATATATATATATATATATATATATATATATATATGGGCAATTCCACGAAAAAGTAAACCTCACCTTAAAAATTTAAGTCTCTCCTACATGGACATACAAATTCTTTCAGAAAACTTCCAATACAAAAAAGTATCGTCTCAATGTAAATATTCAACTGAGCAAGTTTCGAAAGGATATCTGTTTGTTAAAATTTTTACCCTATTCAGCTATAATGTAAGTCTATGGAGGGGCTTATAATGGGCATAAGTGGGTGATAGCACACACAAAGCTGCAATGCTATCAGTTATTTTTTATTGTTGTATTACTATTTCTGTCGTTACAGGTTAAAATCCACCGTTCACAATTGTTTTGTATCGTTTTGGAGGGTTTTTCCAGATGTCACATCCATAACGTCACATCCATAACGCCATTTCTTCCAATGAAAACCAACTTTTTTTACATTTACATTTGAAATTAAGTCTTTCTCTGTCTTTACTTAGGTGTCCTGATTGGTATGAATGCAGTAATATTTACATTTCTCTAAAAATTTCACACAATTTTCACACAGCAAAAACTACGCTCTCTCAAAAGTTTGTCCGTTTTTCGTCACGTCCATAACGCAAATTGAATGGCTCATATTCTTATAATGTAAATCATGATATAACTTTTTTGTGTTTGTCTATATTCAGCCATGGAGTTTGCATAAGAATATGAACAAAATTGTGAAATACTGCTAGTTTTGCGGAGGTTATGTGGCAATTTGTTCATCAATAATGCATGAAAATGTCACGTCCATAACGCTGGAATTGCCCATATATATATATCTCATATGGTAAGGGAAGTTTTGCCAACCTTATCACACATGTTCCAAATAACCTGATGGGAGTCTCAGCAGTTCTGCAAAGAAAGTCACCACCTTATTTAATGTCAAACTTTGAACAATGAGAGTGAAATAAAAATTGAGTAGCCTAAATGGCTGAAAGACTTTATATACATTAATGTTTTGAGTTGGTATCTTTGCTTTGATGAAATACTAAAAGGTATTGCATATTGAAGTTAACTCTATCTTACCTTCACTGTACCTGTTATCTCGTAGTCTCCTTTCTCCCCTGTCTCCCTGCGATAGAGGAAGGAAGTCTGGAGACTATTGCTCAGGTCACCTGGGCATCATGGCCCAGACTAAACCAGTAAGTAAGAAGTTAGCCCAGAGGCATCCTGAGCAGAAGTGTCTAGACAGCAGGAGACACAGCAAAGGCTTTGGAAACCTAAGAGATGATGACCATCAGTCTGAGAGAGGAGTCACATTGCATGGATGAACCCAACATGGTAATGAGAGGTTGCTTGGTTTTTGATTCCATCATCATGTATTACTGGAGCTGGCTCACACACATGCATACACAGAAACACACACACACACACACACACACACACACACACACACAGAGAGAGAGAGAGAGAGAGAGAGAGAGAGAGATGTGGGGGTGCATGAGTGTGGGTAGGAGAATGTGTGAAAGTGTTCTCGTGAAACTCTCTCCTCAGGCTTACTTGTTTTCCATTTTTTTATTCACTGCTTAGATGCATGAACTGATCTCCCTGATTATATATGAGGAGTTTCTCTCTCTCTCTCTCTCTCTCTCTCTCTCTCTCTCTCTCTCTCTCTCTCTCTCTCTCTCTCTCTCTCTCTCTCTCACACACACACACAGAGAAACACTCAAAAGCACTCAGAGAAAGGTGGAGACTTTTTCCTGATACAATGCCATATATCTCTTCCAGTTTTCCAAAGTCATCCACCCCTTCCTGGTCAGTGTATTGTCCTCAGGTACACACACACACACACACACACACACACACACACACACACACACACACAGAGAGAGAGAGAGTACACACACACATACAGTACATACATGTACAGCCCTTCCTGGTCACTGCTCTCAGGACACATGCCTCAGACACATTCATTGACAGGTTTTAGTCTGTGCAATAACAGATTTAAAAAACTGTAGATCTACAAGTATGTTCTTTCAAATGGCTGTCATTTTGTATGAGCGCTGGGACCCTGTGTTCATTGAATTCATTCTCTCTTGATGGAAGAGTTCATTGTCCGTCAACACAGGCCCACCTCCACGATATATTTGTTATGTCACTGTTCACAAGGGTCTGTCCTGTCTGCTGTTGTTGGCGAACGGCGGCTGAAGGTTTGGGGGCTGGTAGGTGCGGTCCAGAAGTGCAGTGTCAACATTCCTGTGTGTGTATGGACAGTTAAAGGACTACAAACCAAGCAAGGGATTATATGCAATTCAAAGCAGGCTGGAGAGTGTAAAAACCTTTTTTCTGTTAATCTGTTACGTTTGATAATATAATTGGTGGATGTGAATCAAACCATCTTTATTTCTTCAGAGGAGATCAAGCCCAGAAAGTGCTGAGTCTTTATGAACGTTGAATGAACAAGGTTCTTCAGAAAGATGTTATATAATGATATCCCTATAATGCTGTCTTAATAAATACATACTGCCTGATAAATAATGTCTTTATTGAATATTATCACACTGAAGTAGCATGATGTAGCCTAGTACCAGATGTTAGAAGTAGAAGATGTTGTTTGAGAGAATGAGCATTATTATTTCTCTCCATGCATTCCTTCACTGCTGTGGATGGATGGAAACACCTGAGCGTGTTTGTATCTGTAGGCTGCAGCATTGCAGACAGTCACTCCCTGGAATACTCCTCCAGTGCAGACCACACTGCAGTGTTCCGTGAGGGAAGGGTTTGTGTGGAAGGAGCTAAGCTGCGCTCAGAACAGAAGTCTGCCATACTTTGGATTATACAACTCCTCTCTCTCTCTCTCTCTCTCTCTCTCTCTCTCTCTCTCTCTCTCTCTCTCTCTCTCTCTCTCTCTCTCTCTGCGCCCATGTACAAGTATGTGCACACGAAGTTACAAGCCCGAGACAAAAGCCTTAGCACACTGGTCTACATGTGTTATTAGAATCTATGAGGGTTGACTGAGTTATCTGTTGTCCTCTGTACATATAATATCACATTTTTAACAGTGATCAAAAGGGGAACATCTGACGGAAAATACTGTTTTAATTATTAATTTCTAAATATTCATGTAGCATAATTATTAATCCGAACTTTATGTGAAGATTTTCCATCCATTTGTATTTGAAAGAGATCTACTCTCATCTTTGGAAGATGTTCGTAAGCCACAAGACTTATCTTTGGGCAGAGGAGATGTGTATTCTGTGCTTACAGTAAACACAGTGACGATAAGATAACACACAAATCTCCTGAGTAACTACTCCACAGGGATGTGCTGTGATATACGATATGCTGCCTGCATGCTGATGCATGAGTGTCTGATTTGTTATGCTGATCAATACTATTGGAGTCCTGCACTTTCCTGATGCACTGAGCTTTTGTTGGAAGGCAGCCCAGTTAGCTTAAGATTATTGATAGGATCAGTTATCCTGTTGAGGAAGTCTTGCTGGCTTGCCAAAAAAGCAATTACCTCACAACTTGCTTTTTCAGAACGCCATATTTTAAAGACACTGAAACAAAAGATGCCCACTGCGCAACTGATTGCCAATGAATTGACTTCGCATTTGAACAGATTGTGCAATCAATGGTGGGGGGATTTACTGTTTCTGAGAAATGCTATGAATCTTGAGCTCAATCACCTTATTTGTTAAATTCCACTTGTGTGTATGTAACCCCCTGATGAAATGAGGGTGTGTGTTTATTCCAGACAAACAGGACACACAAACCCTTTTCGCCCCCTCACTGAAGCACACTGCAGGGAACTCTTATAACCAATGAAAAACCTCCTGACCAGATGTGTATCTTAGGAAATATGGGCGTGGTTTGTGGACGTTTGTATTTTGGATTGTGGGTGTCTCTGATTTGTGGTTTACAATATGATATTGGAAGTAAAACAAGTTCATATAAATTCATATAAATTAATAACCTCCTCCTTCTACATGATTCTTCTCCTACTCTTTGGTGAAACAACGTTTAATGGAAAAATGTGCAGATTTTTCTCTTGGTTTCTGTTGGTAAAAATGTCCAGGATACTCACTTTGAGAACTGCAGCATTGCTGAATGATGATCTTTGGGAAAAATCATCTATTGTGTTTTGTCCTCTTCTATTCAAAATCAGGCCCATGTTTTGAGAGCGGGTTCCTTGATGTCCTCTTTTATGGTAGTCCGTGGCACCTCTCCCATGCCTTCAGTCCTCATGCACGTCTCTGAGGTCTTTTTCCCACAGTCTCTGCCTGACCAGCTGTCAGGGAAGTCTCCATGTTTGCTTTTTGTTCGGAACCTCCTCCTCTCACCTTCCGTCGGGTGACAGTGCTTCTGTCTCTGCAAACTAACAAAGACCAGTTCATGATATTTGCAGATGAGCTCCACATGTTCTCAAAGACATCCCTCACAGAGAGAGAAAAGAAAAGAAAGAGAGAGAGAGAGAGAGAGAAAAGAAAGAGTGCACACAACTGTTACATAATATCTGCACAGACATCTGAGGCAGATGAGTTCATCCTAGGTCTGTGCACACAGTCTGGCTTTTCATATGTCTCAGAGCTGGGCCTCTCGGATGACATCCATGCATGCAGTAGACCTGTCATCTTCTATGAAAGCGAAGAAGCAAGGCTACATAATGACAGGGATTATTCACTTAAATGCAGTTAAAAAGAAGCTATCACAAAATCATGGAAAGCTGTAAAGTAATTACAATTTTGACATCTCTGAAAATATTAGCCTACTTTTGAAGAGAGCTGCTAGATAAACAATATATTAATATTTATAAATCTCATACAATATTTTCAAATTTGGGAGTCATGCTTTGCCTCACAAATAAAGGCAAATAAAGATGTAGCTTATCATGCCACCTACCCACCAGAGATAGTTAAGTTGTGGATGCCACAAAACAGTGATGACTGAGCTAGCTGTGCCAGAGGTGTACTGTAGGAGGCTCAATGCCAGACTCTCAATACAGTTGCTCCCTGTCAGATACCCAGGGGCCCTTCAAGAAATTTTGGGCCCTATGACAGAAAAATATTTTGGGCCCCCCAAAACACTGATGTTAATTTAAAAAAATGTCCCTGGGCCTCCCTGTCATTGCCAGAGTCTTAGAATCATCCTAACTCCCCCAGCCCCCCACCCCCCTAGTGGCGCCCCTGCAGATACCCACATGAATACATTTATCTTTGACTCATCACTCTGCCTTTCTATAATCAGAAATATATTTGTCAGTGCATTTTTTGCCACCAGTCAAGGAAGCACTGGAGGAATGGTAGAAATATACTAAAAAAAAAATAATATATTAAAAATCAACTCCTGTGGAAGGTTGAGCAAATGTGCAGTAGGCTATGTTCTTTTAACTCTACATTTTCTTTTGTTTCAGTGTGGGGTCTTTTTCTCCTAGCCTACATTGTAAACAGCTTGTCTGCAAGCCTCTTCTTATCTGACATATGACAGGAACTGTTTGGCCTTGTGAATGTTTCATGTTTTCCTGATTCCTGGGGCATGCTGTGCCAGTATTATATGTTGCTGCTTAAGGTGTGGTGTTGCTGTGGTCATCTCTCATTATCCACAGCTCTCTGACTCCCTTTGTTTTGAGTCTGACCTTGTCAGGAACTTCAGGATGTGAGTCATCAAATTTATGCATGTCTGTTGAGGGAACTATTAGGTCAATTCAGCACAGTCTTACCCACCCCACAGCATCCTGTACACAGAAACACTGCTGGCATCCTTGAAGCTGAGCTGACAGAGGCACACTGCACCGAGTCCATGAACTTTTGCCAGGAGAGCTTCTGGTTGCCACATTCCAGTGCGGTGCCCTGCCAACAGGAAAGAAAAATATGTGGTAAAGAAGGTGATGAAAAAGTGATTGTCATTTTTGTCACCATTTTGTCAAAAGATTAGAAGATTCAAGGACAGAGGGGAACATTCATGGTCATAATGGTCGTTTTGGATTGACTTTCTATTGCTAATTTTGGTGCCTTTGTGGATACATATTTTTTTCCGTACCCAAAATATGTCCTGATTTACTACTGTTTGTCTAGTAGCAATACGGCAGGTGCGGCGGAGCCTGGTTGTGATGCGTCTAATTACATCAAGGGGTCTATGCTCCGCCAGGCTTTATTTGCCCTGGAAGTTTAATTTCCTGTCTGGTCCTGTCCAAACTGTCATGGGTGCTGTTGTTTCTATGGTGCTGTGTTTACCCTGCACAGGTGCTCCCTTTCATTTCTTTGCTCACAGCTGATAGTGTACCTTGATAATAGGTAGTATCAGCATGGGGGCTTGTCCTCAGTGGTTTCTGAATTCAGGTTTTCTTCCAAGAAAACTAAGCACTATCTTAGATCTGTCTTGTAGATTATGTGTGAATAATAAACATGGGGGGGGGGTGTGGGGGGGACGGGACTATTTTCTCGAAGGCACTGTTCTCAGGGTAATGAATGGAATGTTTCGTTTAGGTGCACTGTAGCCTTCAAATTTCATAAAGACTACAGCAGAGAGCTCAGAGGGTTCATACATGAGAGAGTATGTACTCAATGTACTCCCATTTGCCCCACATTTCTGTTTTCACATCTGCCTCTCAGACATACAGTACAGTACATACATACAGTACATACAAACATACATACATACATACAAAGACACAGGCATTGGGCACAACGAGATTCAATGGAGACCCTTTGCACTGCTCTCTTTCTCTTCTACAAGTATCCCAAGTCAAAGTGTTGAGGAGCAGAGAGAGAAACAGAGAGAGAGAAAATAGAATCATATCAAGCCAGAAGCTTCCATCTGCTCAGCTTCGGGTGGGCGGGTGTGTGTTTGTGCGAGTGTGTGTGTTTGTGTGTGTGTGTGTGAGAGAGAGAGAGAGAGAGAGAGAGGGTGTGTGTGTGTGTGTGTGCGCGTGTGTGAGAGAGAGAGAGAGAGAGTGTATGTGTGTGTGTGTGTGTGTGTGTGTGTG
>JAODXP020000483.1:0-5000 GCA_027497455.2 Sardinella longiceps | reverse complement strand
CTCCAGATATGGCTTTTGCGCTTCATGACGTGAAGACAAATTGTGTGCTATGTGAAAACAAAATTATACACACATATCTAGTTTTTTCCTTTAAGACTTTGCTGAAAAGCATGGAGAAGTGTTTTTATTGCCCGATCTCTTTATTGTGCACATTCAATAAATCTCAACCTCACAGTTTCTTGGAGTCTGTTTTCCAAAACTATTTTATAGTTGCTACAGCCACTAAGTAAACTGCTTTGATGGTTGCAATACAATTGCTCATTGCCAACCTGCTAAGTTGCTAACTAGCAAGCTAACTATGATGTTGGGAAACAGGCAGCAGCAGGTCAGGTGGACTAACCTGTGGGCTAGTGCATGGGATCATCTCCAGGCTCACAGATAGCTGTCTGTCTGGCCACATGTGGCCATTGCTCTCTCCCCTACATAATGAAGCAGATGAGATGAAGGAAGCACTGAGAAGGATAATCCCCTTTCAGCTGCAGGCCACTCTGCTGCCTGCTATCATATTCATTAGCCAGGGATCCTTTTAACTCATTCAGTGAGTCTTCTGTGCTGGGCTGGTGTGCATGATGCTTGAATGGTTGCCCTGGGTTACTCCGATTATACCATAATAATCACATTCATCGTCTTCTTTCCGCATCCTCTTGCACTCAGAAGGCCACTGAAGCAATGTTTGTTTTGGGTGTTTGCTGATAGAGATGTTTCTTTTGTTGTGTGTTGTTTGGCCTAGACAAAGCTATTGCCTTCTACTCTTTATCTGAGTGCTTATCTGTGGCTGTTGTGAAGAATGTCCATGGGCTAATTTGGACAGGTGCACCACTTTATTATCTTCAATTTATTCTGTTGACCAATCAAAACACAGATTTGGAAAATGCCTTGCCCAACCCCCAGTGCTTTTGAGGAAAGTTTAGTGTCTAATTTATCTCATTTTGGGTAGCCTACATGCTGAAAACATCATCTAATGCATCTTAGTAGTACCAAGAACAATATGGCTGTGTATTTTCTTTGAAATAAATTAAACTAATGTGAGTGTGTGCACATAGAGAGAGAGAGAGAGAGAGAGAGAGAGAGAGAGAGAGAGAGAGAGAGAGAGCTTTCTAAAAACCTGGTAACTAAAAGACATGCCACCTCGCATCAGAGCTCAACTGACTCATCTGTTGATTGCACTTCCTCCAAGTGAACATCCAGCCATTGGCAGAGCTTGAGAGCAGCCTTTTAATCTCCTGCAAAGCTAGTATTTCCTGTCTTCCTTTATTTCACTGACACACAATGTGTCTTCTTCATCATCTTGACTATGACGTCTGTTTTTCCTCTCCAGCCAGCCAGCCACCACTGTGACTCACACCTCTGAAGTGGGGCTTTAATGACAATCAAAAGCACCTGCAGAATATTTTCCATTTCCACCAACAGATAGCGGTTTTGTTCAACTCAGAGGACCAGGGTCACGTCTGAAACAAAAAGATCCCATTACTACTAACCTTTGTTATATAACAACACCATTTCCAATAAAATATAGACCACAAACTCACTACAATGTGAACATGAGCACTTTTTATGGCTGCCTTACAATGGGCCTTCTCCAGGCACTCAGGGGGGGACAAAACTCCACTACTGTCTACTACTACTGTCAAAAATGATAGACCTCCATAGCACTGGCACGCCATGCTTATCTGATTCATCAGTGTCTCCTTACTAGCCTTGTGTCTTACACGGCTACCATGTAGGAGACTCATTGGTCCAGATGGTGTGTGCTGTGTTTATCAGATTGTGGACCTCCCAAGGGTGGCTCTGTAGCAGAGAGACAGACAGAGTGCCAAGTGGAACAGTGGTGAGATACACACAGCGATCCCAAGGTGAGGGAATCCTACTTGAATTACATGCAGAGAGAGAGAGAGAGAGAGAGAGAGAGAGAGAGAGAGAGAGAGAGAGAGAGAGAGAGCATGTTGGTAAGAGGCACAGCCACAATGCCAGTGTGATGTTTAACATAAGATACTTTAATGTGTTGTATAATTCATTTCTCCTTTGAAATGGCAGACCCAAGTTTTGATGATGATGATTGGACTTCTTGTAGCCTTTTGGCCCCGGCAGCTTCCCAAGCCAAGGAAATGAAATTCTGCTAATAAGGCGTGCCGTGCTCCCATAAAGAGGATACGGAGCTCCAACACTGCAGTTTGTGCTGGGCTGAGTGTGTGGCCACAGTCCACAGAAACCCCCTCCATCCATATCCCTATACTGCCTGCCTAAGATTGAGCCTAAGCCTGAGCCTCATTCCTTTAATTGCCCCTTGTTGCTGCTCAGAGCACTCACTCAGGCTCTGCTGATGCAGGGCTTTGCATGGGTCTCAGTGGCTGGAGCTGCCAACCAGCCAGTCAGCTCATCAGGCCAGAGCTACATCACACACTTTCCATTTCATTAGAAGTTGTGGGCGAGAGAACGGGGGAGTTGAAAGGGACGGGGGGGTGGGGGTGAGGGTGGAAGGCGTCCAGGGACAGGAGGATTTATGATCTGAAAATGCAGCGCTGAGGCAAGCCCTTCCCTTAGAATGCATTTATAGCACTGGAGCTTTGGCTGTGGTCCTCCACCAGTCATCTCGGTAACACTTTGCGGTAAGGGTATAATGAATTATCATGAATTCATGCATGAAATCATTCATGATAAATTCATGATTCATGCATTACTTCATCTCTGAAAGTCTAATGAATTATCAGGAATTAACATGAATTCATTGTTTGTCATTAATGACCTCCTGCTGAAATAGCACTTGATCTTAAGTATTACTTACTCTGGGTACATCATCATGAGTCATGATTAATTAGCATGAGTCATGATTAATTATCATGATCATGATGAATTCATCATGTTTGTGCCCCCTCAACTAAAGTGTTGACATGGTTAAATTGGTAAAATTTAGTTGACGTAAGGGATAGATACGAGGAACTAGGCCAAAGTAGGCTAAATAAGTACTTTTAGTATATCAAATTCTTTTGAACAAAAACACCATGATCATGTGTAATTAGTCATGACTCATGATGATGTACCCAGAGTAATTAATGCTCAAGATCATCTGCTTTTTTAGCAGGAGGTCATTAATGATAAACAATGAATTCATGCTAATACCTGATGAGTCATTAGATATTCAGAGATGAAGTAATGCATGAATCACGAATTAATCATGAATGAAATCATGCATGAATTCATGATAATTCATGTACCCTTACCGCAAAGTGTTACCCATCTCTCTATTAGGAGGAGAGAGAAGAGAGAGCTAGTGAGAGTTAGAGAGAGAGAGAGGGAGTTAGAGTTAGAGAGAGCTATGGCAGATGACTCTGAGGATTTCTGTATTTATATAGCGCTTTTCTACTCCTACGAGCACTCATAGCGCTTTACAATGTATACCTCACATTCACCCATTCACACACCGGTAGCAGAGGAGGCAACCATGCAAGGCACCAACCTGCTCACCGGGAGCAATCTGGGGTTAGGCATCTTGCTCAAGGACACCTCGATGGGGTCAGGCGGAGTGGGGCTCTAGCCTGCAACCCTCCATCGCCCCACCATCGCCCCCAGATCATGTCACTTTTTGTGATGTGTGAGAAGAAGTATTCTTCTTCACCTAATTAAATATGGAAAGATATTGAGAACATTTATGTTTGTTTTGTTTTGTTTTGTTTTTTAATCACATTTAGATTGTATTTAAAGCAGTCATGCACCCTGGGTAGTCCCAGTCTTACTAGCCACTGATTCAGCATATTTGAGACTGGTGTAATACAATCTCACCTGCATACAGAATTTGATCAGGCGTGTACTTCCCTAAACCATAGGTGCTAGCCAGTTGGTGGTTGGCACTACACAATTGCATTGCTACAAAGTCACATTGTGTCAAAATTGACTTGGTAAGCAACTATAATTTTGGGAAATGCACCCCACACAATTAGACAAGATACTATTGAACATGAAACTATCAGACAAGATACTATTAAACTTTGAAAAATGTATTCTTAAAGCTGAAAACCCAAACATGTTGTTAAATCACTTCTGTATAAAAAAGACATAGTACTGATATGAGTGGTAATTACATTTTTATGACTCTGAATGTATTTGAACCTACAGTACTGCACTGACAGACCAGCTTGCATTTCACAACAAGCCATCTGTATCTGCAGAGACATTGACCTTCTCACAGCAAGCACAGACATACTGTATATGATGAGTCAGAAATTATACCCTGTCATCATGCTCATTGTGTCTCAGCCACTGACAAACTGACAGTTTCTCCTAAAAAAAGTAAAATTACTGTGGAGAATGGAGTTGTCAGGCTTGTAGGGAGTTATAATAATAATAATAATAATAATAATAATAATAATAATAATACATTTTATTTGTAATGCCCTTTACATCACAGAATCTCAAAGGGCTAACAAGCCCATCCTGTCCTCCCACATGAGTAGTTAGCAGAACACATACCCAAGTCCAGCCAAAGCATTATCTATCTATCTATCTCCTGCTCTGTGTTTGGGTGTTCCCATTTCCTCAGGAGTGATTTACGGGTGCCTTCCTATCATTGGTAGGCGTGGCATGTCATCATTATAAGCACTTGCCTTGACGGCTCTCATAGTGGTAGATGTCAAAACAGTTAGTCACACCAGTAAGCTATCAATTGGTAATATTACAGTAATATCGTGAAATCATGCAATGGCACAGAGCATCAACCAAGATTTTAGGATGGTTAACAAATCTGTCTTTAAATAAATGCTAATCAAAGATTCTTGATTAACAGCTTAAAATAACCCTACGGAAGCCAGTTCAGATGGCTGATTAACAACCTTGGTCACTAAACCTCTAGTGAATTTAGCGCAAGTGAAATTATCACTTTGGTCTGACAAAAAAACACACGGTAATAGAATCTGCCAGTACTACGAGACTGAATCTGAAACTACTGAAAATATGGGAAGGTTTAGCAGAAAAAAAAACCTAAAGGTCGAATTTTTTCAATCCAACAT
>JAODXP020000481.1:0-17851 GCA_027497455.2 Sardinella longiceps | reverse complement strand
CCATAGCAACACTAATCTTGGCAATAAACCAGGACAACATGGTCTGCCTGCTGTATAAGCAAGAGGTGGAATTCTCTGGAAGAGGACTTTAAATATAAAGAGAGACTACCAAAGGTCAGATGCCCACTCACCTAATCGTTAAATACTGCTGTGTCAATTAAACAGAATCACACACACACACACACACACACACACACACACACACACACACACACACACACGCACACACACACAAACACACTTAATGAAAGTATTCCAGGAAAGCATAGCAAACACCAGCCCTGTGTTCTTTCTCACTGACAGATATCAATTGAACAGAAAGTTATTCTGCTTATTCGATCAAGAAAATATTTAGATTAATCACAATTTCTTTTCTTGATTAATCAGGATGAATCACCTTTAATCGTAACTAATATCCTCCAGTATGAATATGGAATGCTGGGGTAGGTCTCATCCTTATTTTTCCCTGGTAAGACCCTGATGCTAACTAACAGTTTTTTTTCTCAAATGGGAAGTTCCTGATTCCCCAAACATCAAGTAACCTCTTGAACAAGATTCACAATGTGCTAATCCATGTTGCTATGAAAAATGTCAGGGGAGAGAAATGCAACTAATACTTGGATTAAGTTGGAGTTGGTTGGTTGGTGAACTTTGTCAGTGCCCTGTCTAATTGTGATAGGAATGCACATCATGTCCCGAGATGTTGAATGAAGGAAGCCCTAACATTGTGGCTGCAATGTTGGTTATGGGAGTTTGCAGTTTCGTTTTTGACAGAAAACATGTCGACGTGACGTGTGAAGCTGTAAAGCATTGTAGGAGTGGCAGTCTGTTGTTTGTCTGATTTTCTGAGCAACCGTGACAGTTTGAAGTGAAAGTGAAGAGTGTGGAGGCTTTCCTTTATATTTTATGGTGATGACCGGCATATACCTAAAACCTAACCTTGTCTTGATTGTTATTTTTATCTTGTGATAAGTATGTTAACTGTATGACAGATGTTTTGTTTTTTTTTTTCCATTCATTTCCATTGACTGGAATGTTAAAATGTTAAGATGGTCTCTTTAGGGCTTTTGCTCAACTATTCAACAAAACATAACATCACATATTCTTTGTTTCTCTGAATTTGGTGTTTACTTGTAGAATAAACCTGCTCTCATGTCCTCTCTGTGTTCTCAAGGCCTGTCACATGACTTCCTTGGTAACAGCTGTTGGCACCAGCAGAGGGAGCTGGAAAGCGAAACTTAAGTGTGCCATACGGAGCCGTGAGCTCAGTTTTGCTTTCCCCTGTTGCCTAGTGATTTCACCACTAATGGAATCTAGAACATGCCGGAACAAGTCACAAACAGGAGCGAACATAAATCACCCTTTTAACTTAACAGTACGGGACCATAAAGCCTGGGACCTGAATGTCATGGATTACATATTAGAATTTAAGCGCTGGTGTATGGTGTGAATTTTATAAATGCAGTCTGTTGATGGACCTCGGCTGAGTTGTTATCTTTAACTGCAGAAATGTTTGGTAGGGTAAGGAGAGTCAACTAGCGTCCTTCAAGTCCTCTGTCAGCCCGCAATGGTGACTAGGCTAAATTGGTTTCACTTTCGTTTCTTGAGAGGTTCTGATGTCATGGCTCTCAGGTTGGGGAGAGGAAGTTTTAAAGGGAATCTAAACACAAACAGTGTCAGTTTCAAGTTCATGCCATTTGAAAACACATTGGTAACACTTAATAAGATCAGCCTACTACAATTAATCGACAGTGCCTGGCAGTAGCAACTGCTCTGTGGTAAGGTAGGGAGAATTCCTATCATATTATTGTATTAGTAATAAGTTATTCATTTGTATTCATTCACTCATTTTAAAGTACTGTTGTCTTAACTTGTGCACAGTTTTGATTTCATTGGATTACAGAACCAGCTATTTAAAGATTAGTGAGACTCTAAAATGGCACAAAGCAATTGTATTTATTTCCACTGCTAATAATATGCTAGCATGATACTCAAACTTTATTTATTTTCATGGAGGCTGTCCTTTATATTTTGTGGTGAAGATGGGCGTAACCCTAAAACTTTATTCATAAGGCATCTAGCTCACAACTTTATTCATTGGGGTATGTAGCTCATATGTCAACATTGCCTCTAACTGCCTCTTACTAACTAACATAAAGGAGGAAGTTAGTAGTCTAGTTTCCTCCAGTTAACATTACATTTGTTGATGTACACTGCCTTTTAAATGTTAGTTGAATATACTTCCATATCAGATCTTTGATTGTTTTGTGTTTCTTAGTTTTCTTTTGTTTTCTTTTTTTCTTTTTTTTTCTGTGTTAGACATGTTGCAGAATCTGAGAGACACTTTATCTGTAGTCTTCGTATCAAATATGTTAGAAAAATGAACAGGTATTCGCCAAATACGGTAACAGTTGAATTTGTTATAGTTAAGAAAAAATGCAAGAAGCTTAACGGCATGATAACTTTACTTGGTATCCTACGGTATCTTTTGTAATCATACCTGGTTCAGGTACAAAGGCCATGCCCCGAATGACGTGTGACAGTGACAGATTAATTGGCCCACTGACTCCATCTTTTTATAATGCAGTAGAGCTAGCTAGAGCATTCTCTGTTCAGTAGAATGCATTGTGTTGACTTTATAACCTTAAAACATTTACTGGACCTAAATGCATGGCTTAATGTATCAGTTTCCTTTTTTCCTTTTTTTTTTTCAGACATGGCGACAGTTCAACAGGACATCATAGAGCTGGTCAGGGGACACCCAGAGGGAATCTCAATAAAAAAGCTAGCAGTGTCCTACAACCAGAAATACAGAAGGAACTTGACCCTGAGCAAACTCGGTTTCTCCAGCATTGGCAAGCTCGTGGAATCCATAGCAGAGATAGTTGTTGAGAAAGATGTGGTTTATCACCGAACACACAGGACAAAGCCACATGCCACACCTCCACTGGCACCTACACCTCCACTGTCTGCAACCCCTCCACTGCACACAACAGCTGCGGCTGCTGCAGCAGCTGCATCCATACCAGGTAAAGACCCCCAGCCGTCGGTGCGCATGGTCCTCCCGACATTTGGCGTGGGCCCGCTGCCCACTAGCACCGAACTGACCCAGGAGCAGTTGCTGGAGAAGGTCCAGGAGGTGGTGAGGCACTACCCAGTGGCGGGCACGTCCATCGTCCAGCTGCAGAACAGCTACTTCCTCCATTTTGGCACGCCGCTGCCCATGAACCTGTACCTACCTCTGTACCACCGCTTGGTTCAAGCATCAGTGGCACCAGCAGCCTCAAAGCCAGTGGAAGCCAATGGGCAAGCAGAGCCACTAGGCTTTATTGGTAATTACCTAGAGCAGATTCAATCATGGAATACATGCAGGTTTAGGTATAGGCCTGGGGCCTCATTTATCAACTGAACTTAAGCACAGATCTGTGCTTAAAGGGTGCGTACGATCATTCCTGCACAAAGAGATTTATGATGTTTGAAATCCATGCGTGTCAGAGAGGTTATTCATGCCATATATGCCAATTTGGGGTGTGTCGGCATGTAAATGAACCTGAGCGTGCGCGAGCACAGTGATTTAGAACGTGTGAGATTTGTCATTGCTGGTGTGTGTATGACCAGCCGGCTCATGTTTGATAAATGCAGATTTTTTTTGTGCTTACAGTACGCACATCCTAAATTTCACTCGTACGATAGAATTTAGAATGTTTTCTACGCACTGTTGATAAATTAGGCCCCTGGAATTCATGGCATGGAATTTGTGAAAAAGTAATACTGGAAAATTCGCTAAGGCCGAGATTTTCTATCTGTTGGCCTCTCTGATTGTCTGTTTGCCTGTCTCTATAGTTGTTAATTTATCCGTCTTATCTATTTTGTGTTTCAACACGTTTTATTGTATTTTATTTTATTTGTTTTATTGTTATTTTATTTGTTATTTTATTCATTTTATTAATTGTCTTCCATCCAGCAACACCAGAAGGCAGTAAGAGGGATAGCCCCGTGGCTTGGACCAATCAGAGCCCTGTAAGTCAGGTGAGGACCGCCCCGTCGCCCCTGAGGGCCGCCTCCCCATTGGTCCAGCAGCCCCAGGAGGCCTCTCTACCAGACGGCCTGGCCAGTGGCGACTTCCCCCGCTGGGAGCTGCGACGGCCACAAAACCATCCAAGGCAGAGGAACGGCGACAGCGGGCCGCAGCGTCACGGGAGCAGGATCGGGAGAACTTGATGACATTCCACGAGGCCTACCACGCTCAACTAAAGGAGCGGCACAACGCCAACGTCCGTGCAGCCGAGGCCCTGGAGGCCTTCGAGGGCAGCAGGGAGCGTCGCTCAAGGAAGAACGTGAGTGCCAACGAGGTGGACAGCCTGGTGGAGGACGTCACCAGGTCCCTGGCCACCAGAGGAGAGCTGGTGACTGTTGAGAGGGTAAGACACTCTTATACTGAAGCTGGGAAAGATGGGCGGGAACAATTGACAACATATTTGGGTTTAGAAAGATCATGCACGCTTTACTTGTGAAGGAGTCTTTGGATGCTGGTTAGAAATTTAATCATATATTAAACGTGAAAAACTGCACTCTGTATACCTTTGTGTTTTAAAAGTTATAGAGTGTGGTTTTGAAGTTTGAAATAAAACTCAGGATAAAGACTTAATTAGTTACAGTAAATCACATCACTAATGTTTCAATTTGTATCAAAAGCTTTTACCAAATGGTTGCCATCTCCATTAACTGTTTAGCCAGCAGCTTTCCCATTGTGCAGCTAATACTTCTCCATTTTCAGACAACAAAACCTGAAGTGAAAGGTTTGTTTCTCTTTGCCCAGGTGGTGAGTCAGGTGTGTGAATACCTGCAGATCCCTTCACTGCAGTCCATGAGGATTTATCCTCGGGACTTACCTGCCGTCAACAGCCTGCAGCGCTCCATCAAGGAAGTCAACATGTTCATTGAGGTAAGACAGAGAATATACAGTATCAGTATTGGCTTGATTTTTAATAAATGACATTACTGTATTGACTAAATGTCTTCATTTCTGAGGTTAGTCCGGGGAGCAGGCTATACATTGGAATGCATCTTTTTTCTTCATTCTAATTGATCTGATCCTGATTTTGTAATTAAATCAAATGTGTTTTTTTTTTTTTTTATTATTATTATTATTATTATTATTATTATTATTATTAATTCAGGGTTCCCACGCGTCCTGGAAAACCTGAAATTTTAGAGATGGCCTTTCCAGTCATTGAAAACACCTGGAAATTGGCTAAAATGTTAAAATGTCCTGGAAAAATTATGTACTGACCTGGAAAATTATAATTTAATTTAGCCACTCATTCAGATTCGCAGACACTTGCTGCTTTTTGATAAGCTGGGGAGATACATTTGTCTGGTTTGTATTTTTAAATAGAATAGTATATAGTCAGGGAGCCAAAGTCTCAAAAATGGGTTGAACCGGACATGGTCTGATACTTTTTATTTGAGTTTTTTCTGTTAATTTTGACCCTAAGAACCAATAATTGGAGGGTCTGCTCTGCCGGAAATATCGCGAAAGAAAATTGTGCCTATTTTAGTGTATACAGTGTATTATTCATCAGATAAATGTGAAAAATGTTTTTCTTTTCCCTTCAAATACTCAGTGCCTGTCCAGAAATACATTCCATATGCACAGAACACATGTGCTGACAACGTCCACTAAATAGTCAGGGAGCCAAAGTCTAAAAAGCTCAAGAAAATAGGTTGAACCCGACACCGTCTGTTATACTTTTCATTTGTGTTTTTTTTTGGTTAACTTTAACCCTTGTAACAAATAATTGGAGGGTCTGCTCTGCCGTAAATATCGTGAAAAAAGGTATTTTTTTGTGTGTTTGATGATGGTAGTATTAAACACATTAAACAAACTCAAAATAAAAGAACACCTGGTTGCAACATGCCAAAATACACTGCATTGCTAGCATATCTTTAAACAGAGTAATTATCACTCCTAAATCATTATGATTAAAGATCATAGGATCGGGTTCTGTTCCAGTATTTAATCATAATGATTTAGGAGTGATAATTACTCTGTTTATCATTAACGTTAAGTAAAGATATGACTAATATTTCTTCATGTTAATTAGGCCTGTTTCTATAGGCCTATATATATCACAAAAATATAGCGAACAACATCAAACAACATTATCTGTATTGTGTTCACAGCTTTGCCTGAAATGTTTTCACTGACAAATTTGAAGAATGATGTGCCTTGTTATCTAGTGCTTGTACATGTAGGTTATAAGGCACGATCTGTATTTTTCAATCATCACCCATTTAGAATGTTGATAAACCTGTAAATAACTGTGGCCCTCTGATAATTTATGCCTGTGACTGAACACCTGCAGTTCCAACACCACTCCCTTTTCTGGTGGTTTGGTGGAGTCCTGGCACATACTGTACAACAACAAGACGTTTCAAAGTGCTATGTTGGCGGACAAGTTATGATTCCATAAAGGCCACACACACACAAGTTTCAATGCCAGCAGCGAGGCACATTAAACAAGCTCAAAATAAAAGAACACCTGGTTGCAACATGCCAATATACACTGCATTGCTAACAAATAGCCACAGTTTTACTCGGGGGTCTATCACTGGTCTCCAGACTATACTGTTATAGTCTGGCATGTCAGGCTAGTTATCTAGTGCACTAAGCAAAATTGTACAACAGGGCTATGCTGGAATTAGGCCTACACCAAACCTTGATTTTAAAAGATCTCATTCTAAACATGAATTTGCTCACTACGCCGATCACCACTGGCCAGTCATACCTCTTTATTTCATAGGTATAGCAATAAAGGAAATTCTATTAGCATGTTGTTGTATCGAGAATTGGTGTATTGTTGTTCCGATAACATTAGCCTACACCTCGATCCGTGTCCTTGAATTTGAGGGAAAAAGCCTTGAAATGTCCTGGAAAAGTCCTTAAATTTGATGTTGAAGAAAGAGTGGGAACCCTGTTAATTACCATAACTGATCTGCAATTTAATCATTGTGCTTTAGATTTGGGAAATGATTGTAGTAGCTGTTGAGTTTAAAATACTGTATGGATGTTTGAAAGACACTGATGCTTTTTGTTTATTGCTAATTTCACGGTTTTGAATATTGCTTTTATATAAGCTCATCTGTATCTACTGTATAAACCAGTTGTAATCCAAGTATAGATAGATAATTACATCACCCTGATATCAAAGTATCACCAGTACTGTTGAAATATTCCTAAAAATGGTGCATTAGCACATTAGTGCCCTCAATGTGAAGTGATGTACGTAAGGGATAACGGCCGATCTAGGTGACCAGTTATTCATTAATAATTGGCGAGGTGGAATCTAGAAGTTAGAAGTGGAGTTATTCCGCCAAGCCAATTATTAATGAATAACTGGTCACCTCAGAGGTCGTTATCCTGCTTATCTCCCGTGTCCATCTATCTCTCGTATATTTGAAGAAGCGTATAAAACGTAAAAGAAATATGCAACTCAAATTTTAAAGAAGCTAACCTGTTCGGTTTGAGTACTACTTTCAGTTGAAAGTAGATCTACAAGGCTGCTTATTGTTGTTATAGTTACCATTCTGAAAGGCATTCATATGGAACAGTAATCAATTATTAGATGAGTTATTTTTTGGAACTACTTCCAAAGTAGCCAGTTATCTGGAAATAATGGTCACCTAGCAGCCAATCAGAGAAGAGAATGGCGTTCTTGAAGGGAGATAATACTTTTTACGGTGTCGCCAGTTCCACAGTGTTTATTTTGGTGCACAAAAAGAAGGGGTTTGTTTGATCTGCAGTACAAACATTTTAAAGAGCGATAACCTTTAACTGCTGCAAATCTATGCCAAAATCAGCACATCAGTCGGCATCACCATTGTTTGCTGTGTGTCTTGTTTGTTTGTTTGTTTGTATCAAGGCCATGAACGCTGTATCTGCCGTGTGCACCCTGCACGAGCTGGGCCAAGCCCTGGCAGGACTGCAGAACAAGAAACGCTTTGAGGAGCTACACCTCGGCCCCCTCTGCAAGAACCCGCTCATCCATAAGATGTTCAAAGTGGACGCCAACACCAAGGACGAGGACATCAATCCCATTGAGACGGTGGACATTTTGAGGGTCAGTGTTTTGTGGCTGTTGGCTATTTTCTAACAGTCCATACATACAGTAGCTCATCTAGATTACTTTATGATCACTTTTGATCATATGATCACTTTTATGATCACTTGTGATCAGTGTTAATTAAATCACCATTTTGGATTTCTTGGATGCTCATGTGTGATGCTTTACCCTGTGTTTTTTTTTTTCTTTTTTTTTTAAAGAGTCTTCAAGCGTATAGGAAAAAATCCAAAGGCGTTAAGGTGGACCTTGCTGAGTTCATGAAGCATCTTGCCGATCAGTACAACTGTGACACTCCTTATGAGCTGGGAATTCGCATCCAAGGCCTGGGCCTTCCAATTTCAGTAAGATCGCTTTGCACTTCCGAATGAAATTGTTTTCACAGTCTGTTGACACTCATCTTGCTTCATTACTATATCTGGGATTCCGGCCATTGGCCTCATACACTTAGGATGCATCACATCCTGGCCAATCAGCGAGCTTTGAAAATGCTGCGCGGCCTTTTTGAAATTGATTGAATGAGTATAGTTATGCTCATCCTCTTTATGCTAACATCTACTCCTGCCCAGAGACTATTGATGTAAATTAACCTATGGCTACAATCAGCCTCAGTTCATATATATACTCATATATTGGGTATTGTCCCTGTTCAATAAACATATAAATAAATAAATAAATAAATAAATAACAATAAATTTAAGCACCTCCAGCAAGCAGTCGTTTCTCAGTAGCCAGAATCCCAGACCCTCGTACAATGCGAAGCGTTGACCTGCTTCGATTTTCCCTTTTAAGTCTAATGTGTGGTGTCCCTTTCAGACGTTGCAGAGGGCCACCCTCACCATGCACGCCTACATGGACTCGGCCAGGGAGCGCATCCAGGGCGAACTGGAGCAGGAGGTCCAGGAGAAGCTGTGGAAGATCAAGAAGAGCACGTTGGACCCGGCTGACGGACCCATGCCCTTCTCCGCCTCCTCCTCCTCCTCAAGTGGAAACCACGAGCTGAGGAAGAAGTATGCCGGCATGACCGCAGCCGACGCCGTGATGGAGGTCTTCAACAACTCGGACGGCATCTTCAATGCCGCCATGACGAAGGTGCATAGGGCATCCCAGGCCAGGAGAATGAGTTGCTTGTAAAGGGAGATATTAGCTGATACACTAAATTAGTTCAATTAGGATAAGATACGCATTTGCAAAAGCATCGATACTGCAGCGTGGGTAGTAGGGAGTAGAAAATAGTGTTCTGATATGAGTGACATGCTTAGGTGCGAAGATGAGACGGTAGCAACAGTGCTGAACTGCATGACACATAAATACAGTATTCCAGGACAGTCCTGAAGTGCATGACACATGTGAGAAACCGTATTCCACAGCTCTCAGGACAGTACTGAAGTGCATGACACATGTGAAAACCATATTCCACAGCTCTCAGGACAGTACTGAAGTGCATGACACATAAATACAGTATTCCACAGCTCTCAGTACAGTACTGAAGTGCATGACACATAATAAAAACAGTATTCCACAATAGAGTAGGCTGTTCCAGTGACAGGCAGAGGTTGGCGGGGGGTAAAGTGTTGTGTAATAGCACTGCTGCCCCACCTGACAGCGCTTGGAACGCGGAGTAATGCGGAGTCGCAGGTAGGGCTGGGCGATTATGCGATCTCGATTAGGGATCGCGATCAAATTTAGTTCGATCACGGTGATCAGCTGTGGGCATATTTTCTCGATCACGTGCGTTACATGTTGGAAAGGTGCGCGCCAACTGCTGCTAACAATCCAAGTTCCCTGCACCGCTGTGAGCAAGCCTAACTTTACCAGAGAGAACTTAGCCGTCGTTTCGGGTATTTATGAAGACACACGCATTTCTATCGTCTTTAGGAAATTCTGGGAGCATTCCATAGTTAGATGTTGGTACACGGACAGCCACGAGTGAAAGTCTTGCGCGATCGTTAAAAAAAATCATTAAATTGCAAGTGTACTGTAGAGTGTCGTTGACGGTAAAACAGGCGAGGAAGGGAGAAATAGTGGGGCACATTTAGCGGTTGCAACGTTTATCTACGGTGCCCATTCACCCTTATGCGAGACATAAAGTTTCCGACGTTTGTCATCTTCAACTCCAGATTCTTTACTGTAGACACATACGACAAGAAGAGTTGCTGTTTTAGCCACAACTCCCGCTTTTAGAACTTCCAACACAGCGGCAATGCCACTGTCTCTCCCAATTCTCTGACACTTTCTGGCACCTGCGCGTACGCGTGCACAAACACACACTCACACGCAGGCACACTTATAAACCCACCCCTTGATTCCCCAAAAAGGCACGACCTAGGAAACTTAAGAGATAACAAAACGTCATTATCACACAAACTTGCAGGTTATTACAGTATGCTCATGCATTGTATGCATCACACCATATTTCACCTTGTCTGGTAGAAATTAATGTGTATCATGTTTCTGCTATACTATATTTGAAAAACAGTTTATGAAAGTTTATGCATTTTGGGATACCATAATCAATAAATTGCAGTAGCCTATCTGTAGGCCGTTTGCAATTGCATATGAGCCAGTGTAATGACAAGATCAGGATGACAATGACGAGTGGGGTTTTTTTTTTTTTTTTTAATTAATTTGAAATTTAAATTTATTTATTTGTACTTTTTTTTTTTTTGGGGGGGGGGGGGGGGTACGTTATATCATTCATGATCGTGATTAAAAATCGAGATCGTTCAATCTGAGAAAATAAATCGTGATAACTTTTTTTGCCATATCGCCCAGCCCTAGTCGCAGGATGTCCAGTCTAGGGTTGGGCAATATGGACTTAAAATACAGATATATTTTTATCACGATATCGATAACTGACGATAAAAAAGTATATTAGGTCTACAGTTTAACACAGGGTTCATACAGGTGCCTGAAAATGCTTGGGTTATCAATCAATCAATTATAAATTAATTGTTGACAATAAATATTCACCTGACAGAGTTTTTGTAGTCTATTCGGTGGAAATATAAATGCTAATAAAACATTTTCTGACTATCGTATTTCCCAATATGAGAAAAATTCCTATCGTGGGATTTTTTTTGACGATATACGATAACGATAACGCACAACCCTAGTCCAGTCCCACTGAAATACTTTTCCTCAGACTGACCTATTTCAGGTTGCCCCTCTTCCCTCTCAGTTCAGTGAAATTCTTAGCTTAAGCGCCCATCCGCTTGGCCCATCCACTTGGCTGCTGTGCGAAAGACGACCGGGAACGTCCACCCGCCTGCCGTGGGTGACATTAAGCTCCCATTTATCCCTAACGAGGTGTCATAACCAGACACCAACCCCACCCCACCCACCCCACCCACCCCACCCCACCCTACCCTACCACCCCCATCTCCTCCTCATTTCATGCTGCATTTGAGCTTGAAAGAGTTTGCAGATAATGCCAGTGTGTTTAACACCATTAAGGCTAGCTTGTCTGCTTGCTGTCAAGGAGCTTCGCTAAAAAAAAAAAAAAAAAATGTCTGTGGCTCTCGGAGTTTGTTAATATGATGCCTCGCCCTCGTAATCTTCTAATCCCGGCTGTAATCGAGGCGCTTCTGCAGTGCTTACATCACTTGATTTCTACTCCTCAACCCCCACCACCACCCCCCGACGACTCCTCATCCCTCGCTAGCAGTTTTTAAGGATTAAGTAAAATACTGCGTTCCTTTTTCATTCATTTATTTGAAGCCAGCTCTCTTCCTTTGTCTGGTACTTCATCAGGCATAAATGGCCACATTTTATGAATCAAGTTAGAACTTATCGTGCCTTCTCAATTAACTTTACTTAAACACGTAAGCCATATACCATTGTTTGAACAAAGTTGAAGGAACAAAATTAAACATTCCCAACTTGGCAGTAAGCACAGTAGTTGTTATTGCGATGGCATTAATTTAGAGCAGGTTCTTTCCATCTTGTATTATATTATATTCTGCCCCAAAGCTTCTGGCAAATAAATGTAAATGAATGTGATTTGGCAACTCTGGGACCCTGAACAAAGAAGTTTTTGTTCTGAACCGGGAGAACTAGACTGATGCTGTTTTTTTTTCTTTTTTCTTTTTTTTTCTTCTGGTGTTCCACAGCGTGTGCAGACCTTTCTGTCCTACGTGAAGGACGACCGTCTGGCCAAGAACCTTTTCCAGCTGGCCATCTGCTGCGGCTCTCTGGAGGCCCCTCACGACCTGGCCGCCGACACCAAGACCACTCAGCAGAACGACAGGAGGAAGAGCAAGAAAAAAGAGGAGGATGACGCCATCTCCGTCATGGCACCCTCCGAAAGTGTGTACAACGCTACTTTACATCCAGTCCAGTAGACCCAACTAAATACATCTACTCATATTACAAAATCATTTCAAGTGTTGTTAATTTAAGGAAGTCATTTTGTTTGATTTGTAATTGTCTTCCATTTAGTTTGGTCTTAATAATCACCATGATTGTTTGATGCCTGGTTTTAATGGTCATCATGATTGTTTTGACGCTTTGTAATATTTCTTTCTCCCTTCCTGTCTTGACTCCCTCGACTTGCCAACTCAGCCGCAGTGCTGCAGTTCTTCCATGACCGGATGGCCAAACAGCGCGGCGTTCCCACCCTTGGCTACCTGTCCGACTTGGAGAAGAAGATGGCGGATCACTTCAAGGTCAAGGACTTCCTCCGACTTGCACAGGGCAACTTCCTGGAGTTCCTAGTCAAGCACTCTGAGGCAAGTCATTCAATCTTAATTACACAAACTGGAGGAGGGGGGGGGGTGATGAGTGTTGCCTGACCAAAATCTATTAACCTTTTTAACTAGTCATGACAAAAAATGCTTCTGCACTTAGCAAATCAGATGCAACAAGCAATTGAATGAAGTCAAGTCTTTTTACGGTACTTCTTGCTGAAATAAGCTGTAATGTCTTGGCCCATTTCATTATTTGATCTTGATTAAAAGCTTGAGATCTGCTCCCAGTCGGGAAAATGACAGAATCCATCATCCATCTCCGCTCCTAATACTCCCCCGCTGTGTTGCTGTCATCCTCTGTCCTCCTCCCTGGACCTGCAGTCCCTGCAGCAGACACTAGGGGGCTCCATCCTCATTGGCAGCCAAGGCTCCGGCGCGTGCGGCTTCAGACCCAGCCAGCAGGACGTGTTTGAGTTCATCTCCCAGTGCGGAGAGACAGACCCCAGCAGAGTGAGTTTCTAACAGACCATCCAATCCCGCTTCACCTCTGCCTTCCTGGTTCCTAAACCCTTCCAACCTCACCTAATGAGGGCTTAATGCATACACATGGAGTGCAGGTTTGGGCTCATTAAAACTTGTGTTGTTATGCATATCCTGCTTGTTGGACTTAACTGCCAAGGATGAGAAGTGGAGCACGGGATTAAGGCCCACACTCTTAAATGGGTGCTCCTCCACGCAGCTTTGATGTGACAGAGAGGGGCTATATTTAGGCCTAAGGGGCCATGGAATGGCCTGCCTATACTGAGTATTCACTTAAATAGGGGAATAAAATCTTCTGTTTATTTGTCATTTGGAAATGGTTGGTTTTGTTCTGGAAATCCATCAGCTGCAGTAGTCAGTGGAGTAATCTAGTATGTAGTAATCTGCTCTGAAATCACACATGTGAAGTATCTTATGCTTGATATACTTCTTGGAGCTTAGTTGTTTTCTAGTAAGAAACGCTCATAGTGATTGTTTAAGATTGGAATTCTGATCTTAAAAGCATTAGTCATATGAATGGCTAGCTTCTTTGTTAGTCTTGTTTACCCCGGGTCTTTACCCTTCGCTTCAGCTGAAGTTCATCGAGGCGGCTCTGAGGAGTCACTACGGCCTGAGGGATAGCAGGGAGCTGGGCTACGGGGCGCTAAGCAACCAATTGGACTTCGTCCGGCGCCAGAGAAGCCTGGGCGACCCATTGAGCCCCAGCCCAGTGCAGATATGAGACCCCATTGATGCCCAAGCTGGACGGGTGAGAACCAAGCTCCTCTTTGATGCTTTCAGAAATTCCCTCCAGTGTTACACAGTACACGACATCATAAAATCAACTGCATGAAATCATGAAATCAAGTAAATTAAATCTGGTACTGATATTAGTTACTGATATTAGAGGTTAGTCCTCTATGCATGTTGCATTTGGGTTTGATTGCCCTTTTGATTTCTAAATGTAAAGTATTGAGATTAATTATTAATGTTTTACAGTAGGGAAGGACACAACTTGGATGGAGGTATATCCCTTAGAATCTGTTGAACATATAGAACATATGGAAATATACATGTGATGCTCACCCACTTGTCCTCTTGGCACCTCTTAGCTTTGAATGAGGGAAACCCTGTAGAAAGGTGTTATTTATGTCCATTTTTATTCACCTTATGCAGCCCTGCCCCTTTTTGTCTTTTTTTTCTTCCGCGTTTGCCCTCCGATTGTCTTGGAACTTCCGTTAGACGCTGCGCCTCATTCAAATTAACATATTTTTCATGAAATACCACAATCACAAAACTCCTTATTATAGCCGTAGAAACACCGTTTTTACTGCTGAAAACATCATTTTTTATCTGGCGATTAACTATTCTAAGTTTATTGATGGATATAGTGAGCACAATTTCATAGTAAGACCACTTATATTAGACGGTTAAAACACCAAATATCACAACGCTAAGTCAATGCGTTGCTAGACCGGATGTTGAATGACAATCGTCATGGCAGCGCCCATGTTTACCCGCGGAATAAGGTGAATACATAAAGACCCACTGACCATGATCTTAAAAACATGCTGGCATTGATAAGAGAAATCGTCAGTGTCAGAGGCATACGATTCCAGTCAATTGAAGCATTCAATTCTCCATTCTACTCGATTGCCACTCCTACCTGTAATGTTTCTACTCACACAATGAGCTAGCCTAAACGTTTGAATCTTGGCATTGGCCATAGAGGTAAAGATGATCGTCTGTAAGTGTAATATCCAGTACACTGAGGCTGACTGGCTCCTGTGCCTGTATCAGGGAGCGGGCGGTGGCGGAGTCTGTGGGGGTGCTGGGGGAGGTCCGTAAGGAGCAGGCCGTGTCCTGCCTGCTGTCGGCCCCTCTGCTGGAGGACCTGGAGCAGTGGAGCCTCTGGGAGTCCGTCTTCCAGCCCAGCCTGGGGCCCCTCAAGGAGTTCATCGAGAGACACTGCGGTGGGTCCCTTTGGTGTGTGTGTGTGTGTGTGTGTGTGTGTGTGCTGTCAGAGTATGTGTGTGTGTGTGTGTGTGTGTGTGTGTGTGTGTGTGTGTGTCAGAGTATCTTATGTGTGTATGCCTGTGTGTGTGTTTGTGATTGAAAAAGAAGGAGTGAGAGACAGATAAGTGGTGTGTAGTTGCGCCATGCTTTCTGTTTGTATTTATTCAGTTTGTGTTCAGTGGTGCAGTAAGGTGCATGTCTGGTTGAGGAGAAATCCTCAGGATATGTCTGTCCTCACACACAGGGGAGAAATGTGCACTGAGGCGTGACTTCAGTAAAAAGTCTAGTCTGTTGACAACAACATGATTCATTAAAAAGCAGCATGGACCAAAGCTTAACTTTTTTTTTGCAATATTGCAGCAGAATAGATTACAGTATTTCACAACAGCGAAAGGTAAATAGTTGACAAAATGAATAATTTAGTGTTTCGTGTTTGTTTGTTTGTTTGTTTATGTATTTATTTGTTTATGTTGTGTAGCCCATACAGACCTGATGGCGTTGGAGGTGAAGCCAGGAGTCCTCCTGCGGGTGACCAGAGCCTCAGGGGACAGACTGTTTGCAGACGCGGCTCAGGCCCTGGACGCCGTCGGCACAGCAGGCCACCTGGTGTCCATCGTGGTGGCTGATGGGATAGCCAACGCCCCCACAGCCCTCCTGGCCAATCACATGGAGAGCTCGCTGGCCGCAGCTGTAGCAAGAGAAGGTAGGAAGACGCAGGCAATGGATTTATCGAGTTGATATTGCATATGCTGTATGCACATACAGTATAAGCACATATTATTATCATGGATTAAACTTGAAAGTGCAAACAATTTGTAGAATTCACCCAGAAAAGTTCTGGGTTCAATCTGAGGTTCAATTCATCAATTCATGTGTTTAAACATTTTTCAGATTCAGCTTCGTCGGAAGATGATCATTCTTACAACACAGTGGCCCAGTTTGTTCTGGAGTGTTTGGTCCGAATCCCTACAAGAATCTGCAGAGCCCTACTGCAACAGGTACTCCATGGTCAACTGTTACTGTTACCCTGTATGTCAACTTCACAACAAACAACTTGATGATCTGCCCTCGTCTTTCTGACTGAATGTATTGGTAAATTTAACACTTGGTTGAAGATGGATGAATACGCCTGTGCAGTTAGACCCATCATGTTTGGACAGGCATTTGGTGTTGAAATCACTGCAGTTTTTTTCTTTCATTAAGCTAAAAGTTGGCATGGGAGGACACGTATAATGACACCAGTCCTACAGTTTCACTAAGATTATTTATTTTTCTCACCAACTAACACCAATAAACAAAATATTGTTTAATATCTTATCTTATATCTTGACAAAGTCCTTTTGTGCCCCCAGATCTTCCTGGAGCCCCTCTCTAAGGTGCTGGGTCAGTCCGTGTCCAAAACGGTTCTGCTTGACCGTGCCCGGCCCGTGCCACGCTACCTCAACCGCCTCCACCAGATGGGTGTCCTTTTGGGCATCACCGAGTGGGCGAGGGACTACCACTCCAAACTGCTCCCGCCCAAAGCCGCAGACACCTCGTCCAATCAGAAGGTCAGGACCCTCAGGGCACGCCTGGGGGTTCGCCTAGCTGCTGCAGAGTCGCTAGTTGTTAGTTAGCCTTCCAAAGCCCTAAAGCCGCCCGCACACCGGCTCCGCCAGCATTGCAGAGCACTTTCGAATCCGACAATTTTGGCCAGCACCTAGCACAGTAATGTGTGAAATTAACAATGGAAGTCAATGGGCGGCTCCGACAAAATAGACTTGAATCGTAATTCACAATCGACGGTGGAAGAGTTCGCCGCTGGTGTGCAGGGTTGCATTGAAAACAATGGGATAGAATGTTGGAAGAGGAGTGCTCAGCACTGTGTCGGAACCGGTGTGCGGTGGCCTTAAGTCTAGTTTTGGACGTATCCCACTGTTTGATTAGAGGGGGTTGGTTGTAATCATGTGCAGTATAACTCTAACTCCATATTCTAATATACTCTATTCTAATTACATTTCGTTGTGTCTTCATTAAATGGAATCATGCCCTCTCTACTCTACTCTACTCTACTCTAATCATGCCCTCTCTACTACACTCTCTAAATGTGCTAACAGTTTAAGAATACAACAGTTTAAGAATACAATACACAATAACCCTCTTGAGTCCAGTATTTTGGCTGGTTTGACCATGGTGTCTACCGGTATTCCACTATGCATTGTGCTTGTGATTACAACAGCCGTGTTAAAACCAGCATAACCACCAGCCTCTCGTGGTTTATTGCTTCCACACTCCCTCAAAGTCAAACACTAACCCTAATTCCCTTGCAGCAGTCTGTGGTGACCAACGGGTTGAGAACTCCACTGTCTGGGGACAGCCTGTCCGACAGTGAAGACCCAACAGATGAGCCCTCCGTCCCTCAACTCAACGGCATTGACACCTCAGGTACACCCACACATTTACGGCAAAGACTCCTTACCAGTACTTGCTGCAGGAGAGTGTGGGAAAAGACAGTGATCAAATAGG
>JAODXP020000480.1:0-17677 GCA_027497455.2 Sardinella longiceps | reverse complement strand
AGATAGATAGATAGTTTATTTGTCCTTTCGGAAAATTGTTCTGTGCCGCTTTCAGTGCATCTGATACAAGTACAAAGACATTACAATAGACAAGAACACAATAGACAAACCATACACCCACCCTCCCAAGACAAAAAGACAGGTTGACAATAGGACAAAAAACCCAACTTAAATACAGTACAATACTAAAGTGCAGTTATTCAGTACTAAAGTGCAATGTGCTATTCAGTTTTAGTTGTCTTATTTACCATGGATATGCTGGTAGGTATGAATGATCTGCGGGCTCTGTTTGTCTGGAATGAGGGCATCCTGAACCTCCTACCTGAGGGCAACAACTCATATGTTTGATGTAAGGGGTGTGAGAGATCCTCACATATATTATTTGCCTTCTTTACCACCCTTGTTTCAACAGTCATGGCCATGCTATTTAGAGGCTGGCAAGCAATCTTGCTGGCCATGTTGACTATCCTGTGAAGCTTATTTTTATTTGCAATAGACAGGGAGAAGTACCAGGCTACAGAACAGAAACATAAAATGCTCTCCACAAAAGAATGGTAAAAACCCCGCATCATATCCCTATCTACTTTAAATTGCCTCAGCTTACGCATGAAGTACAGTCTCTGCATTCCCTTTTTGTAAATGGTGTCAGTGTTACAGCTCCAAGTTAATTTGTCGTCTATAACAGTTCCCAAATATTTATAGTTTGTTACAACCTCAATGTTGTAATGTTATTTTGTTTATATATAAACAAGGCATTTATTGAAAACTGAAAGTGACAGCTGTTATGAAGGAACACAAACTGGGTGAAGCCTTATCTGTGCACTATGCAAAAAAATCTGTGAGTAATGCTAATTCTGACGTATGCAGATACTCTTCACGTAATACATTGTGTAAATTGAGAATAAAATGTCAAAACTTATATACAAACCATAGGCTATCAGGTTGATATCAGACTCCAAAATATTTTTTTGGAATTGTCAACTGTTCCAAATACCTCAACCCTGGGAATGTTTTGAACAATACCTGTAGGCAGGGTTTAAAATTAGCACCCGCCACCGGCCAAATGCAGGTAAAAATTTGATTTGGCTAGTAACAAAAACCAAGCTACCTGCCATTGGCAGACTATTGAAATATGACTGCTTCATATAGACCTATGACTTTTGTCATTAATGTGAAATGAAATGAGAGGAGCCAGTAGACGTTGTAGTAGTTGAGTTTAGATAACCATCTGCTACAAAATACATTTTGCACTTGTGTGTGTTATGGCATGTATGTTACAGAGACACCTGAGAGAAAAGTAAAGTTGTAGCACCATAATTTTTTTTCAGTGGCCGGTAGAAATATTTTTTGGCCGGTAAAAGATCAGGCCTTACCTGCCATTGGCAGGTGGGTCAAAAAGTTAATTTTATTCCCTGCCTGTAGGCCTACATTAGGTTACTAAATATTTTCAGGACAGATTAAGTATGCTTCAGTTTGTTAACTGCTCAACATCTGTAGGCCTCTTGACAGATTTGCAGTATTTTCTGCAAGGAGTCTGTGGAAGTGTTATTACAGAATTTTCACTATACAAATTTAGCTCTCAGCATTCCTTTCAAAACAGAGTCCAGAGGAGATGATTTATCCCACTCTCCAAAACTGCAGATGTGATGGGATTCTCGGTTTAAATTTCTATTTGTCTTATCAAAGTCCTTGTGCTTGGCAATACTTCAAAGTTTAACACTTTTCTGAAGGAATGCAAAAGTATTTAAGAAAAAAAGAAGAAAATAAATCACACATTATCACCATGAGATAAAGTTACACATATTCCACCTGATGGCACTCATGTAGGCTATTAAAATCGAAATTGATCTGCTCATCAGCTGTTGAGTAGCCTGCTCATACCAAGGAGTTACGCACACTGTTCCTCTTTAAACTGAAATGATGGCAAGAGTTAGGGACAGAGAGAAAGGCAGCAAGCCTATCGTATTCGACGAGTTTGCGTTCCATGCGCAATGTTGGTGTTGGTGGTGCGCCTATGTTTTAAAGCATGCCGACTTTCAGTAAATAATTCCAAAGGCCTACTGTTGGCTACTTACTTAACATGCACAGGGACGACATTCTCAATATATTCTGGAAATGGACTTTGAGCACTTGGTAAATGCAATATGGCAGGCTAGTTCGTGCGCCAGTTTCGTGTCGACGTCATATTCTACTCGGGAATGGAAACCGAAAGTGGGATAGCTTATGATGAAGGGAAACGATGGCAGTGGCAGCAGCCAATATAAAGGTAGACAAACCACTACGCATTGCAGAAGTGTCAACAAGCCGCACAACAGATCAGTCTACTACGAAATTAAGGGACCAACAAAGGTGACAAGGTAAGCATTAATAGATGATAATTTACGTAAAATAACTATAGGTAGGCTTATAAGATTGTGGCCTACAGTAGCCAAGTCTGTGTCTGTTTTTATAGTTTGGTTGTATTTTGTATGATGCAAGATATAGCAATAATAACAGGCTAATAACAACAATAACAATACTACTACTACTACTACTACTAATGATAATAATAATAATAATAATAATAATAATAATAATAATAATAATAATAATAATAATAGTGCTGTCAAACGATTAAAATAATTAATCTGATTAATCACAAAATTTCACAATGATTAATCGTGATTAATCACTTTTAATCGCAACTCATTTCCTCCAGTAAGAATTTGGATGCAAGGGTATGTTGGATCCTTATTTTGCCCTGTAAAGGCCCTGATACTAGTAGTAGGTAATAGTTGCCTTTATTCTTCTCAAATGGGGCAACTCACACCTGTTCCCTACCCCCAAGGGTTCCCAGAACATGTTGTTGGGCAGTCAGAAGCTAAGCCATAATCTTTGTATAGTTTGACTTGATAGCTGAGCCATTTTCTATTTGAAATTGAACATAATAAATGCCATGAAAGTGGAACCATATCCATCAGGATTAATCTGAGTTAATTTTTTTAATCTGAGTTAAATTTTTTGGATTAATCACGTGATTAATCAGTTAATTTTGACAGCACTAAATAATAATAATAATAACATGTGAATATGAATAATATGAATAAGAGGAAAATTACCTATGCAGGCTGATTAAATCTTGAATGCTGTCATTTGAAGTAAAGAGTTCCCTGAGTAGCTTATGAAGTGTTATTTATTTATTTGTTTGTTTGTTTTGCATTTCTCTCAGAATGTTGCTCGACATCACATTCCTGGGTGACAAGTACACCCTAGAGGTGGACCCAAGTATGACCGTTGGAGAGCTGAAGAAGCTCATCCAGGGGTTGAAACCGGGGCTGACAGGGATGTGCCTGAAGCTTAAAGAAAACGGGATCAATTTCAGCAATGATTCATTTACGCTTAGAGACATTGGATTGCAGTCTGGTGCCTCTATCATTGTTTTGGTCACAAAGCCTGATTCCATGGAGGTGTTGCTAAAGAATGAGAAAGGTCAGACTAAACCTTATGATGTGAAACTGGATGAAACAGTCACTGAGTTTAAGGAGAAGGTCTACAAAAAGGAGAAGGTTCCAGTGGACCAGCAGAGACTGATTTATGAAGGTAAACAGCTGGATGATGGCCGAAAACTGAAGGACTACAACATTGTATCTGGGAGCACCATCTATCTCACACTCCGTCTTAGAGGAGGTTGATTTGAAAATGGACAGGAGGACAATTTATTCCATTTAACACAATTCATTCAGATGCCAAGTATTTCTATTTATTATTAATGATTCACCCACATTAAATCTGTGATCAAAGAGACTTGCGTTCATCTTGCACTTTATTGTTTCTTTGCTTTTCTGTTGTATTGACACCACTGTACATGTAGAGCATTAAATTATAGCCTTGAATAAACATTCTTTAGATTTGTAAACGTTTGCCTCTTTCATTCCTTAAAGGAAATATTTAATTATAATTAAGTTAGCTTGGACTGGGCTTAGTTCTTGTTCATAAAATTAATGGAGAAGTTTTAACATAGCGTAAACCAGTGCCACCTGCTGGACGCCAAAATGTTTTGTCTGCGAGTGGTCTAGCCTCGCATCATTCTCCAATTCTGCCAGAATGCCAGGAATCTGGCAAACCAATCATAACACAGAGATGTGTTTTGAATCAAAGCGGGCGGGGTTTTGAAGGAGTGACGACAGAGCGTTGGCCTATAGGCACAGACATGGTTTGAAAGACAACGGGTTGTGCTCATCAACAATCTCCCGTTGTATCTATTCATTGGGGCCAGACTAGATTAGACATCCAATCTCACATTTAGGCTGGTTTATCAGGCTAGTTTTAAAAGAATTTAATTAAATTAGTCTTACTCAGTTTAAAAGTTAAAAGTTTAACAGTTGCACCCACAATTGTAAATAAATTATCAACAAGAAGACCTCTGTATAATGAATTAAGCAAGATGCATTATGAACATGCACATTTAATCCATTTATTTTATATAATACTGGCTATAATTTGTGATATACTATAACTCTGCTGCACTGGCTTTGTTTTAACAGTTCCATGAACTTAGAGGCACTACAGCTGGGGTTCTGAAAGCTTTGATAGGAGAGGGCCAATTTAGGGCTGCCCAACATTGAACTGAGGGCCACCAAAGGGGCAGGGCCGAAGAAGGAAAAACAAAAAAAAAAAATTCAATTTGTACCGGAAATATTTTCATGACCTGGTTGCATTTCTTCAGTTTACATTTATTGTAATAAATAAATGCCTACAGATACCACTAAATGGAGATTCATTCTTTGAAAGCAAAGCACAGTTTTAACAATTATACAGATATTATCAGATATTATCATGGGCCGCCATTGGCCCCCGGGCCGCACTTCAGACTACTGTACTACAAAGACAATTATTTGATAATGATTCATTTGAAAAAGGCTCATCATACTTTCCACTGTCTGAGCAGGTTCAAAAACAAACACAGCATTAAGCCCAGGTGCCTATCCCATTAGCCACACAGAGACTAAAGATAGACCCAACAGGCAGGTGGATTTATAGTCCTCATCATCTGAATGATCTGCCTGCAGGCTCACATGAGTCATGAGTCACTCAGAGAGCTCTAATGTATTCTGTTGTGGTGCGTCAGCTGTACTGAGAGTGTCATCAAATGTTTTCCTACCTTGGCATGTCCTCACTTCACCTGCAATAACCAGGAAACTCCCCTTTCTGAAACTGCACTATGGTTTCTGTTTCCTGTATATCAAGGGAGTCCTTCTGGTATTCCATGAACCAGACACTCCCTGGACACCAAAAGTAAGGTTTATGTGTTTGTAAACTGATCTTCAAGTAAATGAAACAAAACTGAACAATTACTATGTATTATATGCCCATGAAAGAAAGATATTTCATACATAAAGTGTCTGATTCTATTCTAGGTATGCACTGTAAGATATCATTATACCAACTCATGATTAGGTTTTTAAGAAGAGCAGCATGTTTTTCCAGCCTCAAAATCTCTCTACTCTAGTGTGCCATTGACTGATCCCACCCCACTGTTCTAAGTTTAGGGGACATGTGTGACATAAGCTATAGGAGCCCTGAAATTAATGATAAAATTCTCAATTTCAATTCTGGGGTCAATGGTTCATCACTCCTCAGTAACTGGGAGTTTACTTGGATAAACTCCCAGTTACTTATTTCAGTAGACTTATGAAATGCTTGCATTATTACGTAAAAACTTTACTCTTAATAAACTTTATTCTACTTTTATTCTTTTCACCTCTGTGTACTTTGATCACTTATGTAGGATCAAGGCTCATTCAATATTAATAACAAACTTAGTTTAGAACCGAAACTGAAAAAAAGAGTGCTGAAAGGAAATGGAATATGGTATCGCCTGAGGGTGTGGCTAGGGCAACTGCTCTTCCTTAAAAGCATCAGGACATTGCTGCCTCTGCATCATTGACATTTCTCTATCAAGAGGCTGGTTGTGAATGACATCTGATACAATCTTAAAAGGGGACCAACAAAGGTATGATAAGAATTCATCTAATCAAGAAACTGTTCTGTTCTGTTTTCATGTAGAATTCTAGTGGTGAGAAATAACAGGCATTTCACTGAATCAATTCAAGTGTTATATATTATACAATTATAAGTGTTATAGAAAGACCCAACAGTCAGTTTGTCACTCAATAGAAACTACATTGTGTTGAAGTGTATTTCGCTCTCTGTTCTCAGAATGGATATCCAAGTTAAATTCCTGGGTGGCTCTACATATCTCCTGAAGGAGGTGAACCCAAATGCCACCGTTGGAGATTTAAAGAAACTCATCCAGCAGGAGAGCGGTGTTGCATCAGCCCTTCAGAAGCTCTCCAGTGGAAACGGGGTCGACTTTAGCAATGATTCCTGTACACTCAGTGCCATCGGCTTGAAGTCTGGTTCCTGTGTCGGGGTTTTGGTGCTACCTTTTCAGGTGCTCCTGAAGAACGATAAAGGGCAGATTTCCACCTACGATGTAATGTCTGGTGAAACAGTCAAAGTTTTCAAGGAGAAGGTCTACAAAAAGGAGAGGGTTCCAGTTGACCAACAGAGACTGATTTACAATGGCAAGCAGCTGGAGGATGGCAGGAAACTGGAGGACTATGGCATTAAAACTTTGGATACTATCTACCTCCTTCTCCGTCTTAGGGGAGGCGCACTCAATATCAAGTACCGTAAGAGTTGATTAAAAGTATGATTTAATGCAACTGCCGTAGGGCAATTAAGTTGTCATGGGCCAAGAGGGTCTTAAAATAAGTGGCTTACACCATCAATTTTTCGCTGTCCTGCATGTCTGTGAGAATGGAAAGTATATGGCATTCCCTACAGGTGAATCAGCTGTTTGTAATTGCTTTCACTAAGATACGGGTTCCTGTTGCGTGTTTACGAGCCATACACACTACATGATGGCAATTGAGGCACTGTGTTCTTGGTTCCTTATGTATACCTCAATATACCTGCCCATTATCATTAATATCTATGTAAACCTAAATAAAAACACTGGATTTATGATAAAGATGTTCTGTTATCATTTTGTTTATATGTCAACAAGGCATTTCCTGAGAATTGAAAGTGACAGCTATGAAGGAACACAAACTGGGTGCAGCCTTATCTGTGCACCTTGCAAAAAAATCTGTCAGTGATGCAAATTCCGATGCACATATATTGTATAAATTGAAAATAGAATGTCAAAACTTATTCTACAAACCATATGTAGCAGGGAGACTTGCCTGCTTTGCTCCTTATTTAAGAGGGAAAACAGCAGGGTAGGCTCCACTGGTCTAGCCTCTGTCTGTGCTACAGCCTCTACCCGCAGATTTATGCGCTGCCAAGCTACCATGGGCAACGGCAACCGCCCAATCTCTGGCTTTGGCTTCAGTGCTGGTTGCAGAGTCCTGTATCCTGTTGGGTAACATGGGCCATGCTGCTGTCTTGTTTTGGTTTAGTTTTATGTTTATTTTTGTTTTACTTATCCTGTCCTTTTCTTTTTGTTCTATTTAGTCTTTTATGTTCCCTTAACATTCAGATGGCCCTGGGGGTGGCTAGTTTATATAGCACAGGTGTGTCAAGTGTATTGCTTATAACTTGCTTGTGGTTTGCTGTGAACTTCTCTTACTGCATGTATGCATGAACGTGTTGACTTGAAGCATGCTTCCCTATAGTTGCCTCCCTCAGATCCCCACCTCCATTTCTCATTTGTCTGTTAATAAATATTTTTGTTTGGAATTCATGTCTCAGTGTGTCTTTGAACCTGTGCAATTTAGTTATGTTTCTAGGTGCTAAAATCTCTTAAAGGTTCCCTGAGGCATTAGGTCTCAGGGTGACGTAGTCAGGCTACCAGGATCGGCCCTTGGGCCTTTCCCTACACCACCTTGTTACACATACGCTATCAGATTGACCTCATTGGCAGACTGAAAAAGACTTTTTGGAATTGTCAACTGTTCCAAATACCTTAACCCTGGGAATGTTTTGAACAATACCTATATAATAATAGGTTACACCATATTTGCGACTATAAGTACTAAATATTTTCGGGACAGATGAAGTATGCTTCAGTTTGTTAACTGCTCAACATCTGTAGGCCTAGTGACAGATTTGCAGTATTTTCTGCAAGGAGTCTGTGGAAGTGTTATTATAGAAATTTCACTATACAAATTTAGCTCTCAGCATTCCTTTCAAAACAGAGTCCAGAGGGGAGATGATTAATGTATGCCACTCTCCAAAACTTCAGATGTGATGGTAGGCCGGGAGCCAGGTCCACTCCACGCGATGTTTTTTGCTACCTTTTTTTCACTATCATTTCTTGTTATCTTATACCTTGGGCCATAACAAGTTGATAGGGACCACCTCCAGGTCGGCCCCGTTTGGTCTCAGGGGCCAAAAAACACTTTTTTGGGGAAAAGCTTTTGGCGAAATTAAGTAATTGGGAATATTAAGGCACTACAACATCATAAGTGGTCATATAGCCCTAAGAATTGGTATGGGGTGTACTGACACATAGGGGTAAATGGCAGAAAAGATTATGGGGATTGCTACCTTTCTACTGTCAAATATCACCTTCAATATACCCCAAAAAACAAAAAAATGTCTGTCCGCCTGACATATTATCATCAAAAGTGATCATTTTTAAGCATTTTAGTTTACATATCACTGCCTCAAATGTGTATAAAAAACTTCCCTAGTTTATAAGCTTCAATTTAAGCCCAAGATGACCTTTCTATCTAGAAGAATACAGCTGGTATGACCAAAGTTCTCAACTGTACACCAAATCGGAAATAAAACCACAACTTTCAAGCATTACCATTCCTAATTGTGAATATTAAGGCACTGCAGCAACATAACTGGTCATATAACCCTAAAATTTGTGTGGTGTACACTGACACATATGGGTAAATAGCAGAAAAAGATTATGGGGATTGCTGCCTTTCTACTGTCAAATATCACCTTCAATATACTCAAAAAACCAAAAAAAATGTCTGTCCGCCTGACATATTATCATCAAAAGTGATCATTTTTAAGCATTTTAGTATACATATCACTGCCTCAAATGTGTATAAAAAAACTTCCCAGGATTATAAACTTCAATTTAAGCCCAAGATGACCTTTCTATCTAGAGGAATACAGCTGGTATGACCACAGTTCTCAACTGTACACCAAATCGCAAATAATAACCACAACTTTCAAGCATTACCATTCCTAATTGTGAATATTAAGCCACTGCAGCAACATATCACTGCTTCAAATGTATATGAAAAACTGTCCAGGTTCATATAAGCCTCAATTTAGGCCCAAGATGACCTTTTATCAAGAGGGATACATCTGGGGGGTAAGAAGGTAGTTAAGTGATAAGCCTGGTTCAGTTAACCTAGAGGAAGTGGTAAACCAGCTAATAGAGGAGACTGCAGGCTTTGTTTAGTTAAGAGAACAAGAAGTCAAGGCTCCTCTATTATGATGTTTACCACTACTTCCAGCTTAACTTACCCAGGTTTATCACTTACCTGCCTTCTTGGAATACCCCCCTGGTATGACCAAAGTTCTCAACTGTATACCAAATGGAAAAAAAAATACAACTTTTAAGCATTACCATTCCTAATTGTGAATATTATGGCACTCCAACAACATAAGTGGTCATATAACCCTAAACATTTGTATGGTGTATACTGACACATAGGTGAAACTAGGAGAAAATGATGATAGGGATTGCTGCCTTTCTACTGTCAAATATCACCTTCAACATACCCCCCCAAAAATGCAAAAAAATGTCTGTCCGCCTGACAAATTGTGACAAAAAGTGATTATAAAACCATTTTAGTATACATATGTATATGGCAAACTTCCCAGGTTTATAAACTTCAATTTAAGCCCAAGAAAACCTTTATATCAAGAGGAATACAGCTTGTATAGAGCTCTCAATTGGACACCAGATTGGACAGTGTGGGGTTGGTGGTGGGGGGGGGGGGGGGGTCATGGTGTTCTCAGGAGTGAGTTTAGCAGTCTGATGGCCTGTGGGAAAAAGCTGTAGCTGAGTCTGGTGGTTCTGCTGCGCATGCTGCTGTAGTGCTTTCCAGAAGGTACAGTAGGAGGGTGAACAGTGTGTGTGAGGGGTGGGAAGGGTCTTGATGATGTTGACAGCTCTTCTTTGCCAGTGGGATGGATACAAGTCCTGAATGGATGGTAATGCTGATCTTGTGATCTTCTCTGCTGTTCTCACCACCCTGTGTAGCACTTTCTGGTCTGTGCATAGCAGCTGCCATACCAGACTGAGAGACTGCTGGTGAGTATGCTCTCAACCCCCGTAGAAGGTGGTGAGTGCTGAGGGAGGGAGACTGGCTCTCCTCATCCTGTGCAGGAAGTGGAGACATTGCTCTGCTTTCTTGACAAGGGAGGTGGTGTTGGTGTTCCATGTCAGGTCCATGCAGTTATGCACTCTCAGGAACTTGGTGCTTTTCACTGATTCCACAGCACTGCCGTTGATGGTGAGAGGTGTGTGTGGCTTGTGATTCTTCCTGAAGTCCACTGTTACTTCCTTTGTTTTGTTTACATTGAGGTGTGGGTTGTTGATGTCACACCAGTTGATGAGATGGTGGACCTCTTCTCTGTAAGCTGAGTCATCATCGTCGCTGATGAGGCCAACCACTATTGTGGTTGCTATTCAGCAAACTTTATGATGTGGTTTGAGCCATGGATCATCAGGGTGAACAGCAGAGGACTCAACACGCACCCCTGGAGGACCCCTGTGTTCATGATGGTGGTCTGAGATGAGTTTTTGCCAACTCTTACTGTCTGTGGTTCATTGGTGAGAATGTCCAGTAACCAGTTGCAGAGTAGTGTGCTGATGCCTATGGCTTGGAGTTTGTCCACCAGGTCTTGGGGGATGACTGTGTTGAAGGCAGAGTTGAAGTCAATGAATAGCATCCGCACACAGCTGTATTTGTTCTCCAGATGAGCCAGGCTGAGTTGAAGTGCTGCTATGGCATCAGTGGAGCGCTTGGGACGGTATGCAAACTGGAATGGGTCAAAAGTGTTGTGTGAGCCTTGATCAGCTTTTCGAAGCACTCCTTTTCCTCATCTTCATCCACTTTTGTATGGATTTCATCACTTAATTCATCTTCATCTATTTCCTCTTCTGCCAAGACATCAAGAAGGACTTTGGGATGACGCATCCTCAAACCATAGAGGATGGAAGATGGAAAGGTTGAGAGGTCAACAGATAAACCCTGTTAAGGCTCAAGGCTTGAGCCACACATCTTCTTGATTTTAATCTCTCTTGTCTCATCAACATCCTTGATTTGATAAGTAAAACCTTATAGGCCGCAGGTGAATTCTTGAACACAGCTGAGAATCTGTTCGAACTAGCTAGGTAGGACTGGCTATGCTTATGGCACTAATGCCATCAATGTAGAAATAGAGAGGATGCCTTTCATGTACAAAAATAAGTTAGGACTACCAATCTCTCAATAGATTCAATCTCATCATATAACCACAAAAATGTATCAACCTACCTCCAAATATTTTTTTGCTGAATAATTTATGGTGAGATCACATTAAGTGATAAGATGTTGGTTGGTTAGTGGTTGATTGTGAGTGTTTGTGTGTGTAACCTGGCAATCCCTATAATCCTTTCCCCCTATGTGTCAATATACACCATACTGATTTTTAGGGTGATATGACCAATTATGTTGTTGCAGTGCCTTAATATTCACAATTAGGAATGGTAATGCTTGTTGTGGTTTTATTTCCGATATGGTGTACAGTTGAGAACTTTGGTCATACCAGCTATATTCTTCTAGATAGAAAGGTCATCTTGGGCTGAAAGTGAAGCTTATAAACTAGGGAAGATAATTATACACATTGGAGGCAGTGATATGTATACTAAAATGCTTAAAATGATCACTTTTGATGACAACTTGCCAGGCGGACAGACATTTTTTTGTTTTTTTGGGGGGTATATTGAAGGTGATATTTGACCGTAGAAAGGCAGCAATCCTTATAATCCTTTTCTCCTAGTTTCCCCTATGTGTCAGTATACACCATACACATTTTTAGGGTGATATGACCAATTATGTTGCTGCAGTGCCTTAATATTCACAATTAGGAATGGTAATGCTTGAAAGTTGTGGTTTTATTTCCGATTTGGTGTACAGTTGAGAACTTTGGTCATACCAGCTGTATTCTTCTAGATAGAAAGGTCATCTTGGGCTGAAATTGAAGCTTATAAACTAGGGAAGATTTTTATACACATTGGAGGCAGTGATATGTTTATTAAAATGCTTAAAAATGATCACTTTTGATGATAATTTGTCAGGCGGACAGACATTTTTTTGTTTTTTGGGGTATATTGAAGGTGATATTTGACAGTAGAAAGGTAGCAATCCCCATAATCTTTTTCTGCCATTTACCCCTATGTGTCAGTACACCCCATACCAATTTGTAGGGCTATATGACCACTTATGATGTTGCAGTGCCTTAATATTCCCAATTACATAATTTCGCCAAAAGCTTTTCCCCCAAAAAGTGTTTTTTGGCCCCTGAGACCAAACGGGGCCGACCTGGAGGTGGTCCCTATCAACTTGTTATGGCCCAAGGTATAAGATAACAAGAAATAATAGTGAAAAAAAGGTAGCAAAAAACATCGCGTGGAGTGGACCTGGCTCCCGGCCTATGGGATTCTCGGTTTAAATGTCTTTGTCTTATCAAAGTCCTTGTGCTTGGCAATACTTCTAGCCTAAGTATAAAACTTTTGTGAAGGTATGCAAAAGTATTGAAAATAAATAAATAAATAATCACACATTATCACCATGAGATAAAGTTACACATATTCCACCTGATGGCACTCATGTAGGCTAGTCTATTAAAATCGAAATTGATCTGCTCATCAGCTGTTGAGTAGCCTCTTACAAGGAGTTATGCACACTGAAATGATGGCAAGAGACAGGGACAATAAGAGAAAGACATAATCCAACATAAAGCCCATATCCTTTTAGTTGGATTCGTTGGTGTTGTTTTTAATGTTGTAAAGTATGCTGAAAGGCTACATCTAAAACTCAGACTTAAGCCTATTTAGTATTGTAAATAATTGCAAGATGCATATGGATGACATTCACAATAGATTCTGGAAATGGACTTTGTGCACTTGGTAAATGCGATATGGCAGGCTAGTTCGTGCGCCTGTTTTGTTGTTTTGTGGCGACGTCATATAACCTACTACTCGGGAATGGAAACCGAAAGTGGGATCGCTTATGATGAAGTGAAACGACGACATACAGTGGCAGCAGCCTATAAAACGGTGGGCAAACCACTACGCATAGCAGTGTCAACAAGCCGCACAACAGATCAGTCAATAACGAAATTAAGGGACCAACAAAGGTGACAAGGTAAGGAATGAATAGATCAGCATTTAGGCCTACAGTATGTAAAATAACTGATGAGATTGCAGCCTACAGTATGTGTCTGTTTTTTATATTTTGGTTGGATTTTGTATGATGCAAGATATAGCTATAATAATAGCCTACAATAATTCATATTCTTATTTAACATGAGTAAGATTAATAAGAAATATAGCTGCGAGCAGCGATGAGGGGGCCAAGCAGCAATCGTCGAGTTTGTCGCAGTATCGCCTTTGTCGCACACGCCCCCCGCGCAACACTCCCAAGCTCCTAACCAGAACGTGACATTATCTCACCCCCAAAAAGCTTCATTGAGCATGTTTCGACAGTGTCAGCCTAGGTATAAGTACCCAGTGCCCAGTGACCCCAGCACGCCCAGCGATCAGTGTCCACTAAAAGTGTTGTCCAGTGTCCATAAAACCCAACACTGCCCCACCCACCCCCCCGCCACAAACACCCAGTGCCCAGTGACCCCAGCACCCCTTGAATCCCCAGCAAACATTGTCCACTAAAGCTGTTGTCCAGTGTCCATTAAACTCAACACTGCCCCACCCACCCCCCCGCCACAACGACCCAGTGCCCAGTGACCCCAGCACCCCTGGCATCCCCAGCGCTTTATTGAGTTTGTCGCAGTGTTGCACAAGCCCCAGTGACCCCAGCACCCCAAGCAATCAGTGTCCACTAAAAGTGTTGACCAGTGTCCATTAAACCCAGCACTGCCCCACCCACCCCCCGCCACAAAGACCTAGTGCCTAGAGACCCCAGCACCCACAGTGCATTTTTGGGTTTGTCGCAGTGTTGCCTTTGTCGCACAAGCCCCAGTGACCCCAGCACCCCCAGCGATCAGTGTCCACTAAAATTGTTGTCCAGTGTCCATTAAACCCAACGCTGCCCCACCCACCCCCCCACCACAAAGACCCAGTGCCCAGTGACCCTAGCACCCCTTGAAACCCCAGCAAACATTGTCCACTGAAACTGTTGTCCAGTGTCCATTACACCAACCCCCCCCCCCTTCTCCAGTGCTCACCAAATTAATGGAGCATGTTCAGGACAGTGTCCTGAGTCTATGTACCAAATTTGGTGTCAATCGGAAAATGTTCAAGAAATTATACTGCCCCCAGTGGTCAATGTTCACCAACTTTTTTGAGTGTGTTCAGGACAGTGTCTTGAGTCTATATACCAAATTTGGTGTCAATCGGAGAATGTTCAAGAAATTATACTGCCCCTAGTGGTCAGTGTTCACCAATTTTTTTGAGCTTGTTCAGGACAGTGTCCTGAGTCTATGTACCAAATTTGGTGTCAATCGGAGAATATTCAAGAAATTATAGCGCCCCTAGTGGTGAACTGTTTTTATATATTAACTCAGGATGTGATCATGAGACCACCTACCAAGTTTCATTACGATACATGGAAGTATCATTGAGAGATGAACTCACTTCCTGTTTGGCGGCATCAAAGTCAAATTTCATTGGCTGCTATGGCCGAACGCTTTCAAACCCGAGGAAAATTTTCTATAGCTTTCATATGACTTGGTCTGAACAACCTGTATACCGAGTTTCGTCAAATTCGGACAAAGTATGAGACCTCTGAAAAATTACTTTCACTTTCGAAACAATCCAAGATGGCGTCATTCCAATATGGCGGACAGTGATGTCATTGAGTGCGTTGGAATGGGCGTGGACCAAGGATTCCAAAGATACTAGTTATGTTAAGCTAGCATGTAAGAATGCATTTTCGATTTTTACCAGCTGGTGGCGCTAGAGAGTGGAACGAGGATAGGTGGGAGTGGTCAGGGCCGGGTCAGGAGTCCACCCACCAAGTTTGGTCAAGATTGGTCAAAGGGTCTCCGAGATCTGAGGTCACTTCCTGTTTGGCGGCTTCGCCGTCAAATTTCATTGGCTCTTGTGGCCGTACGCTTTCGAACCCGAAGACAATTCCGAATAGGTTTTGTGAGGCGTGGTCTGAAGACCCTGTATACCAAGTTTCGTCAAATTCGGACAAAGTATGGGACCGCTGAAAAAGTAGTTTCACTTTCCACTCAATCCAAGATGGCGTCATTCCAACATGGCGGAAAATTATGTCACAGAGTGCGTTGGAGTGGGCTTGGTCCAAGGACTCTAACAGTGTTGGTTGCTCGAAGATGTGTCGCACGAGTCAAAAGTTGATGTTTTGCACTTTTCACTTTGACCAGGCTGTGGCGCTACAGGGTGTGTGATGGGACCCTGAAACTTGGTCAGAATGATCAGGGGCGTGTCCCCAATCAGTGTGCCAAATTACAGCATTTTCCCGTAAGCGGTTCTATGGGCTGCCATAGACTTCAATGGCAGAGGAATAATAATAATAATTAAAGCCGCAAGCGGCGATGACGGGCCCTCGCACCAGGTGCACCGCAAAGAGGACATACCGCAAAGATGGTGCACCGAAAACAGGGATACACATCCACTCGCAGCAGCCGCGCTCTCTTTGTCTCACCCTCATTTTTACACTCGCACACACTCACACTCACTCAGTCTGCCTTTAACTCTCTCTCCCTTAGTAGGGGCTCTAGAGGGAAATTTCAGAGTCATACTGCATGATCAGAAGATGGTCCACAGTCTGTGTACCAACTTTTGCTATGCTAGGTCAAACCGTTTCCAAGTTATAATGTTTGACCACAAGGGGGCATTAAAGAGTTTCGATTCATGGTTATGCGTGGTCAGAACACGGTCAGGAGTCCATATACCAAGTTTGGATCAGCTACGTCAAACCGTTTCCAAGTTATCATATTTGACCACTAGAGGGTGCATCAGAGTTTCGATTCATGGTTATCCGTGGTCAGAACACGATCAGGAGTCCACATACCAAGTTTGGATAAGCTACGTCAAACCGTTTCCAAGTTATCATATTTGACCACTAGAGGGCGCGTAGAGAGTTTCGATTCATGGTTATGCATGGTCAGAACATGGTCAGGAGTCTATATACCAAGTTTGGATAAGCTACGTCAAACTGTTTCCAAGTTATCATATTTGACCACTAGAGGGCGCTAGAGAGTTTCAGTTCATGGTAATGCGCAGTCAGAACACAGTCCGGAGGCACGCACATGGAGTGTCTAGATATCGTCCCAGTCAAACCATCTATGTAGCAGTGAAATTTAAGACTAATCGGGTAAAGCATTGTCAATTTCTGGCACTTTTCCTGCTTGACCAGACGGTGGCGCTATAACAGTCACGCCCACGGGGTGTTTAGATATCATCACAGTCATACCATCTATGAACCTGTGAAGTTTCAGATCAATCGGGTAAAGCATTGTCAATTTCTGGCACATTTCCTGCTTGACCAGATGGTGGCGCTACAACGGCCACGCCCACGGAGTGTCTAGATATCATCACACTCATACCATCTATGAACCTGTGAAGTTTCAGACCAATCGGTTAATGCAGTGTGATTTTATGACACACTTCCTGTTTCGTGATAAGCACTTTTCCTGCTTGACCAGACGGTGGCGCTATAACAGTCACGCCCACGGGGTGTTTAGATATCATCACAGTCATACCATCTATGAACCTGTGAAGTTTCAGATCAATCGGGTAAAGCATTGTCAATTTCTGGCACATTTCCTGCTTGACCAGATGGTGGCGCTACAACGGCCACGCCCACGGAGTGTCTAGATATCATCACACTCATACCATCTATGAACCTGTGAAGTTTCAGACCAATCGGTTAATGCAGTGTGATTTTATGACACACTTCCTGTTTCGTGATAAGCACTTTTCCTGCTTGACCAGACGGTGGCGCTATAACAGTCACGCCCACGGGGTGTTTAGATATCATCACAGTCATACCATCTATGAACCAGTCAAGTTTCAGATCAATCGGGTAAAGCATTGTCAATTTCTGGCACATTTCCTGCTTGACCAGGTGGTGGCGCTACAACAGCCACGCCCACGGAGTGTCTAGATATCATCACACTCATACCATCTATGAACCTGTGAAGTTTCAGACCAATCGGTTAATGCAGTGTGATTTTATGACACACTTCCTGTTTCGTGATGAGCTATTAAAATCATACAATTTCATAATATTGTTATTCCAACATATTTCATAGTATCAAAATCTGTTCGCAATTTAGCATCAGCAACATCTAGAGGTCATGTACACCAAATTTCACTTGAATCTGACATACCGTGTCCGACAAGTACGTTAAAGTTCACTGTGTGTCCAAATTTTTACACTCCTTAATACCTCACTTCCTGTTGGGCGTGGCTAATGCAATGTAATACAAAAATTGTTCGTCTTGGGGAGTCCCACACACC
>JAODXP020000479.1:12500-17953 GCA_027497455.2 Sardinella longiceps | reverse complement strand
GTGTGTGTGTGTGTGTGTGTGTGTAGTACCAGGTCCGTGTGACCCAGTGGGTTTAATAGACGGTGTGCTATTTGCTGCGCTGTATGTGGGCTGCACTAATATGTGTGTGTGTGTGTGTGTGTGTGTGTGTGTGTGTAGTACCAGGTCCGTGTGATCCAGTAGACCTGATAGACGGTGTGCTGTTTGCTGCGCTCTATGTGGGCTGCACTAATATGATCTCGGATCGGAACCCCAGCAAGAGCTCACGCATGCAGCAGGCACAGGAAGCTATGAGCCGCGTCAGAGTAAGCACACACACACACACACACACACACACACACACACACACACACACACACTACAAACAGCTCACGCATGCAGCAAGCACAGGAAGCTATGAGCCGCGTCAGAGTAAGCACACACACACACACACACACACACACACACACACACACACACACACACACACACACACACTACTAACAGCTCACGCATGCAGCAGGCACAGGAAGCTATGAGCCGCGTCAGAGTAAGCACACACACACACACACACACACACACACACACACGCACACACACACTCACTAACTAACAGCTCAAGAGGCTATGTGTGTGAGAGTAAACACACACACACACAAACACACACACACACACACACACACGCACACACACAAGATGACTAATGCTGTTTTTCTATCTGTTCTCCGCTGTCAGAATGCACAAGGCAGAAGTAAAAAAAAGGTGATACATGCTTCTCTCTAGCAGAGTAATGCCACATCCCTCGGCTATGCTAATGCGTTGCATTACACTGTCGGGATATATGCCACGATAATGACCGCCTCACCGAACGTTATCCCTTACTTAAACATACATGAATGAATTTAGTCTTTGTGATTCTCTCTAGTATCCTTCTCTCTGTAATTCTGTTAGTCTGTCGTTCGTACCATCCTTTGGTTACATCCTTTCCTCTTCCTCTTCCTCTCTTCTCCTCTCCTCCTCTGTTCCCTTTTCTCCTCTCCTTCTCTCTCTCTCCCCCCTCTCCTTCTCTCTCTCTCTCCCCCTCTCCTTCTCTCTCTCTTCCCCCTCTCCACTCCTCCTCTCCTTCTCTCTCTCTCCCCCTCTCCTCCTCTTTCTCCCTCTCTCCTCTCCTCCTCTCCCCCTCTCCTTCTCTCTCTCTCCCCTCTCCTTCTCTCTCTCTCCCCCTCTCCTTCTCTCTCTCTCCCTCTCTCCTTCTCTCTCTTTCCCCTCCCTCCACTCCTCCTCTCCTTCTCTCTCTCTCCCCCTCTCCTCCTCTTTCTCCCCCTCTCTCTCTCCTTCTCTCCCCCTCTCCTTCTCTCTCTCCCCCTCTCCTTCTCTCTCTCTCTCCCCCTCTGCTTTTCTCTCTCTCTCCCCCTCTCCTCTCTCTCTCTCTCCCTCTCCTCTCTCCCCCTCTCCTCTCCTTCTCAAATGTAGGGAAGTTAGCTTATGACTGTTAAAGTTAGCATTTGTTAGTTTGGTTCATTTGCTAGAGTTGCTAAGCCAAGGTAGCATTGATTTAACATTAGTTAGAGTTGATTAGCAACAGTGGCATTCAGTTAGCATTTGTTAGTTTGGATCCTAGTTTGGATCCTCCTCCTCTCCTCCCATTGACCCTGTGATGATATTCCCTCCTCCCATTGGCCCTTTGATGACAGTCTCTCCTCCCATTGGCCCTGTGATGACATTCTCTCCTCCCATTGGCCCTGTGATGACATTCTCTCCTCCCATTGGCCCTGTGATGATATTCCCTTCTCCCATTGGCCCTTTGTTGACATTCTCTCCTCCTATTGGCCCTGTGATGACATTCTCTTCTCCCATTGGTCAGGGGGTATCTGGTGACCAATCAGTGATGGCAGAAGTGGATCTTTTCCTGTCCACTCAGAGAATCAAAGTGCTGAACACAGAAACTCAGGTACGCGCTCTCTCTCTCTCTCTCTCTCTCTCTCACACACACACAGGGGCGCTTTAACACCTACGGAGGCCCCCGGGCTATAGAGTTTTTTTGGGGCCCCCCTCCCTCCTTCCCGTGCGCAGAAAGCAACACACGCTAGGCCTACAAGTAGCCTATTAACTGTCTGCTGATTGTTCTGCTTCAATCAGACAGCCATAAATCCCATACCGACAGCTGCATCTAACGATACACATATAGCTTAACGTTAGCATCGTTGCAGACTCCAACAAAATACCAAAACTATCCACTGGCTCTTACCTTTATTGTCCAGTTCAAGTAATCCAAGTTATCCATGTTATATCCATTATCCATATTCATAATAAGTCCACAATTAGGGGTATGCCTTGCATGTTAGATAAGTAGATATCACTTATTGTTTAGTTATAGGCCTACTGACAGGTAGCAGAATGAGTTCGCTAATCAGAATAGTCCCTTGTTACAATGATGAACTTCACTGACGTTTTTCTCCGCATTCGTCTTTCTCTGACTTGTAACATTGTAACACTTTGAACGCTCATATCTCCATAATTCGTTGGCTAATATTAGCGATATTGGTGTCGTTTGAAAGCTTATTTTCTTGTCTTTCACGTGAATACATTGACATAATTTTATGTTCGCTTGACTATATATTCTAGAGTGCAGTGTCCTCAATGAAAATTAAGTTTTCACAAAACTTAGGAACTCTCTCGTTCAGACCCTCCTGCTGCTTGCTGTGTGTTAAATACTTAAATGATGCAGATTACATTGTTGAATGTAGCCGACAATAGCCAAATTACTTTGATATCTCAGAGATGTTGACCCAAGGCATTAGTTAGTTGGATCCGACGGTAGCCCATGGGCGGTGACGTTAGTGCGCTGGAAACGGTAACCTAAACAATTGGGTTGTGAGGAGAGCCAGGGCATAAAAAATAGTGTAGGACCAGCCAGACCTTCATACTTTACATATTGTTTGAGCATTTTGCCTAGATTATGGCATTTCTCGGTCATTTTCCACTAGGCCCTGCTGGCTGATGTAGCTAGAGTGTTTTCTCATCCCCCGCGATTAGGATATTTTGCCTGATAGCCTACATTGTTGACATTACACACATTTCATATCAAACTTAAAATTTTCGTTTTCATATCAAACTTAAAACTTTCGTTTTCCTTATTGTCTTTAGCTAGTCTTTCCAGTGAGAAAAAAAAAACAACTGCGCTTAAAGGCTGGAGTTCGCGGCAAAGTGAGCCAGGAGTTGCCACGCATGCAATTCACAGGACGCATTTTTTTTTTTTAATAATTCGCTATGCGCACGAGGCTACTGTCACAAGATATAAATGGAGGATAAATGTTATCCCCACAAGAGATAAAATTATTCAAGCAGAGGCAGGGATACCAAAGCCAGAGGTAGGGAAATCCCATCCCCTCGACAAATCGCACCTTGATTATGAGGCCCCTGATTGGCCGGGGCCCCCGGCAAAGCCCGGCCAAGCCCGTGCATTAAAGCGCGTCTGCACACACACACACACACACACACACACACACACATACACTCTCTCTCTCTCATCCTCTCTCTCTCTCTCTATCTCTCACACACACACTGTCCACTCAGAGGATCAATGTGCTGAACACAGAAACTCAGGTACGCTTACACTCACACACACACACACACACACACACACACACTTACAGTGTGTTTAGGAATTGATGTTGGACCAGCCGTTGCAGACCATCTCCTACATCGCTGACACACACACACACACACACACACACATTCTGACAGAGACTAACGTGTGTGTGTGTGTGTGTGTGTGTGTGTGTGTGTTTAGAAGGTGATGTTGGACCAGCCACTGCGGACCATCTTCTACATCGCTGACACACACACACACACTGACAGAGACTAACGTGTGTGTGTGTGTGTGTGTGTTTAGGAGGTGATGTTGGACCAGCCGTTGCGGACGATCTTCTACATCGCTGACACACACACACACACACACACACACACACACACACTGACAGAGACTAACAAGTGTGTGTGTGTGTGTTAGGAGGTGATGTTGGACCAGCCGTTGCGGACGATCTCCTACATTGCTGACACACACATACACACACACACACACACACTGACAGAGACTAACGTGTGTGTGTGTTTAGGAGGTGATGTTGGACCAGCCGTTGCGGACGATCTCCTACATCGCTGACATCGGGAACATGGTGGTTCTTATGGCGCGCCGCAAGATGATTCGCTCCCGTAGCTCACATGACCAGCTAGGCTCCGCCCACCACACAGAACCCACCAGGGACTGCAAACGACACTGCAGGATGGTCTGCTACGTGTTCCAGTCAGAGGACGTGAGTGTGTGTGTGTGTGTGTGTGTGTGTGTGTGTGTGTGTGTGTGTGTGTGTGTGTGAGAGAGACACTGCAGGATGGTCTGCTATGTGTTCCAGTCAGAGGACGTGAGTGTGTGTGTGTGTGTGTGTGTGTGTGTGTGTGTGTGTGTGTGTGTGAGTGAGACACTGCAGGATGGTCGGCTATGTGTTCCAGTCAGAGGACGTGAGTGTGTGTGTGTGTGTGTGTGTGTGTGTGTGTGTGTGTGAGACACTGCAGGATGGTCTGCTATGTGTTCCAGTCAGAGGACGTGAGTGTGTGTGTGTGTGTGTGTGTGTGTGTGTGTGTGTTGTGTGTGTGTGAGATACACTGCAGGATGGTCTGCTATGTGTTCCAGTCAGAGGACGTGAGTGTGTGTGTGTGTGTGTGTGTGTGTGTGTGTGTGTGTGTGTGTGTGAGACACTGCAGGATGGTCTGCTATGTGTTCCAGTCAGAGGACGTGAGTGAGTGTGTGTGTGTGTGTGTGTGTGTGTGTGTGTGTGTGTGTGTGTGTGTGAGACACACTGCAGGATGGTCTGCTATGTGTTCCAGTCAGAGGACGTGAGTGTGTGTGTGTGTGTGTGTGTGTGTGTGTGTGTGTGTGTGTGAGACACTGCAGGATGGTCTGCTATGTGTTCCAGTCAGAGGACGTGAGTGTGTGTGTGTGTGTGTGTGTGTGTGTGTGTGTGTGTGTGTGTGAGACACTGCAGGATGGTCTGCTATGTGTTCCAGTCAGAGGACGTGAGTGAGCGTGTGTGTGTGTGTGTGTGTGAGACACACTGCAGGATGGTCTGCTATGTGTTCCAGTCAGAGGACGTGAGTGTGTGTGTGTGTGTGTGTGTGTGTGTGTGTGAGAGAGACACTGCAGGATGGTCTGCTACGTGTGTTGAGCAGGTGTGTGTGTGTGTGTGTGTGTGTGTGTGTGTGTGTGTGTGTGTGTGTGTGTATGTGTGTGTGAGGCCCAGATGATAGCGCAGGCGATCGGTTAGTCCTTCACGGTGGCGTATCATGTGTGTGTGTGTGTGTGTGTGTGTGTGTGTGTGTGTGTGTGTGTGTGTGTGTGTGTAGGCCCAGATGATAGCGCAGGCGATTGGTCAGTCCTTCACGGTGGCGTATCATGTGTGTGTGTGTGTGTGTGTGTGTGTGTGTGTGTGTGTGTGTGT
>JAODXP020000478.1:0-18441 GCA_027497455.2 Sardinella longiceps | reverse complement strand
CAAAAGCAAATTGCCAAATACTTCTCTGCAGTCTGCCTATATGGAAAAGGTGATCTGTTTGTAAGTGTTTGTCTTGTCATTTCATTAGGTGGGTTTCCACCCAACTTATTCGCATTTCATATTCGCATTGACAAAAAGTCGGCGTAATATTCACATGGCGTGTGTTTCCATCAACTGTGTAATGCGAATAAAGTAGGGGATTTTTGTGCTAATCAAGTGATGTGTTCCCTGCTGGGGTATCAAACGTAAGCTAACGTCTATGGACAGAAATGCGGTAAATATGAATATACGCGAGTTAAACCGTTTCCATCCAACTTGAACTGAATAATGCCTTATTCGCATTAAAGTTAAACACACTCTCTCAAGCGAATTAGATGTACATTCACATTAGTTGAAATGTACGAATTTGAAGTGTTTCCATCCAAAGACTTCTTTTCGCATAACTTAACATAACATCCCAACTTAAAGTATAAGTCCGGAGTAAGTTTAAGTAGTAAAATAGTCCTGCTGCACGAGCCTTCTAACAGCAATAATATTTCGCATGAAATGAAAGAATTTCGAACAGCATAGACCTAACACAAACGCAAAACACTTTACATAGAGTCAATGTAACCTCAGATCTTACTTTCGGTTTCCGACAGTCAGGTCCCATTGATTCGGTGTAAAGTGCCTGTTCGCTCTGCGTTAGCGTTCGGGTCTGTGCTGTACTAAATTATTTTGTTCCACTCGCTAACTACCGCATTTAGCAAGCTCTTTCAACAGGGCTATGCTTGAATTCACTCCGGTACTCTCCTTTAAGGAAGCATGTGGCCGATTCTTACCTGAGACAGGTGTTCCTCGTCCCGGGCCACACCCTGAACTTGCAGCAGGTTTTTGGCCACTCCAATGCAGGGCAGACCAGAGAGCACCCCTAGGTGACACGCCAGGCCAAACTCTGCAGGGGACATACGGGACATACAGTATGCAGTCACTACACTGTACAGTCACTGGGTGTGATTGGGAAATGTTTCCAATGAGTTTGATTTTAGAATAGTCTATTTGCACTAGTCATACTGTTGCTACTGTATGATAGGACACTCCACTAACTAGTTTCATCGAGTATGCCCCTATACATAACTGTAATGGAAGAGTCCATTCCCATCAACAAACACCACTATACAGTCACTGGGTGTGATTGGGAAACATTTTCCAATGCCAGAGAGTCAGGAGTTTGATTTTAGAAGTCTATTTGCACTATACAAGTCATACTGCTATGATAGGACACTCCACAAACTAGCAAAGTTTCATCCAGTGTGCCCCTATACATACCCCTGTAATGGAAGAGTCCATTCCCATCAACAACCATCACCAGTGTGCCCCTATACATACCCCTGTAATGGAAGAGTCCATTCCCATCAACAAACACCACCTGTAGGAGAGACAGAGGAACCAATGGTGACTCAGATGGAATCTCTCTAATGGGGTTTTACAATAAGTTTGGGGCTTTACAATAAGTTTTCAGTTAATTCTTCCTGAAAGAATCACACTGTTTATTCAAAGCACATTAATTCTATGAATTTGACCAGGATAACACTTCTTTATCATAGGGTGGGTGGAGAGGTGAGGTCTGAATGTGTCCGTTTACTGTTGGTTATGTATCTAGTTCTGACATGGCATGATAACTTTTTCCTCCTCATCTTTTTATGAATGGTGTGTGAGTGTGTGTGTGTACATCTACATGTGTTGTGAGAGTGTGTGGAAGAGTGACCTGTGGCATGAGACTGGGCTGTGTGTGTGTGTGTGTGTGGTGAGAGTGTGTAGAACAGTGACCTGGGGCATGAGACTAGGCTCTGTGTGTGTGTGTGTGTGTGTGTGTGTGTGTGTGTGTGTGTGTGTGTGCGTGCGAAAATGTGTCTGTGGTGAGAGTGTGTGGAACAGTGACCTGGGGCATGAGACTGGGCTGTGTGTGTGTGTGTGTGTGTGTGTGTGTGTGTGTGTGTGTGTGTGTGTGTGTTTTGTGTGTGTGTGTGGTGAGAGTGTGTGGAACAGTGACCTGGGGCATGAGACTGGGCTCTCTCTCTCGTGTGTGTGTGTGTGTGTGTGTGTGTGTGTGTGTGGAACAGTGACCTGGGGCATGAGACTGGGCTCTCTCTGTGTGTGTGTGTGTGTGTGTGTGTGTGTGTGTGTGTGTGTAACAGTGACCTGGGGCATGAGACTCGGCTGGTCCTCCTTTATCTTCCTGAGGGCCTGGAGCAGTGAGGGCGTCTCACGGAAGGCCAGGTAGCCGGCCACGTATGGGGCATCCAACTCCACCATCTGACTGTCCTGGTAGAGCAGCTGGAGATGAGAGAAAGACAGAAACACAGCCGTCAGACACACAGACAGACAGACAGACACACACACACACGTACACACTCACACATACACACACACACACGCAGGGCAGAGCTGTTCTCTGCTTGTACTAGACCGAGACCAGTGTCAGGTGGAGGGGAGGTGGTGTTGGGGAAGGAGGGGGGATGGTAACCCAGACAACCCAATCCATCCTCTACACAGGGGTCACAGGAGGCAACTTTAAATGTCATTAGCCAAAAGTAAACATTAGGCCTTCATTTATTATCAGGTTCTTCATTTCAGCCTCCATATTAACAGGTTAGAGCTTACACATTGATTGAATAGCTGCACAGCTCAACCAAAGACCATGGAATACAACTCTGCTTTTACCCTCTCTGGCGCAATTGCAATTGTGGAGCTGCTACAAAATAGAGGAGACAGAGATGATGAGCAGCAATTGTTTGGGGCTTGTAGCAGCAGCTTCACACTGTATACGTTTCTGCTGAGAATACACAGATGCAACTGTGCAGTGAAATGTGACTAATGCACTAATTGCAGAGTGCACGGGGCTGTTATAACCCATTATGCAATACAATCACATTATGTTGTAACCTGACAAAATATAATACATTTTCTCTCCATTATGTAATAATTCAAACATTTTGCAATAACTGTTGCCTTTTGTAATAAACTGCATGGGTGCAATATGTAATGAATTTCCCCTCATTTTGTAATAACCACTGCAATTTGTAATAGTTCATTACAAAATGTGGGGCAAAAATATTACATACTGTGTTCATGCAGTTTATTACAAACCGTGACAATTACAAAATGTGGAAAGTGTTACATAATGAAGAGAAAACGTGTTACTAGATAATGCAATGCTATTACATAATGGGTTGTAGTAGGGGCCCTAGTATATTCTGGGCTTCAACAGCATTGGCTGCTCCTCTATCTTAACCTCGTCTCAAAGGTGCTCATGCACAACCATATCTCTGAGTCTCCACTCGTCGAGGACTTTGGGATTGTCGATGGGAGGGGTGAGGACTATAGACACAAAGGAGGGGGAAATCACAAGTAAATTGATGTGACAGGCTTATTGAAGAGAATCTAATTAGTGCTGTAGATTACATTGCATCAGCAAATGAAGGGAAGCGACAAAACGAGTTTGAGCCAAGTTAATAAATATAGAAGCAGAGTGGTAATGGTGGTGGTGGTGTTATTTAGCCAATGGTAAGTGCCAATGAGTGCCAATGGCTGTGACAGAAAAAAAACGGAGGATTATCAAGACAGTGGAGAGAGATTGGAAAACTTTGGGCTTGCAGTTCCACAGCTCAATTCCACAGCAGCTGAATCCAAAAGTAAACAGAGGCTAAGGACACCATCTGAAGTGTTTCTCTCTCCTTCTCTGATACAAGACCCAGTATTAGTAGGACTCACATCAGCGGACAGCAGCTAGAGTCTCACTGATACCTCACCGGAGGGGTATTCCAAGAAGGTAGGTAGGTACAGTAGGTGACAACTCTGGGTAAATTAAGCTGGAAGTTGTGGTAAATCTCATTATAGAGGAGCCTCAACTCCTGATTCTCTTAACTAAACAAAGCCATCAGGTCTTACATTAGTAGGTTTACAACTTCCTCTAGGATAACTTCGTCAGGTTTATCACTTAACCATCTACTTGGAATACCCCCCAGTTCATCCTCATGAACTATGACATGTTTGTGAAATGACATGTTTGTGTTCTGTACCTTCATGTCTGGGTAGCTGAGGACGACCAGCTGTGCACAGGCGTTGATGTCGTCTCCTTTGATGAAGGACAGGTCCACTCCTCCGACCCGCTCCAGCCCAGTGAAGTTGGGGCTCCTCTGCCAGTCCTCAGTGTCCCCAATCTGGAGTCTCTCCTTCAGCTCCGCCTGCTATCTGGGCCCGAGAGACACAACTTTAGCTTGTGGGCACCACCACCTGGGCACCACTTGGATGTTATCACACTGGTGCATACATACTATAGCAGATATGTATTCATAGGATTGGAGATGGAAATTCTAGGAGCGGAATAAGCATATATATATACAGTGATATATAGGCCACGTAATAATTTTCTAGTTTATGCATCTTCAATCAGAATTGTTGCAGACATTGCCTATGAAATAATGGCCCACATGAAATTTCTGGGCGTCCACTGTTTGCGAATCAGTTTTTGTTTCCAAACGGCATAAGCATATGTACAGTATGCCAGCACACAGCGCAGCACACACTACTGTCTCTAACAATTAATCAATTAATTAGCTGCAGGTGTTACTTGACTCATTGAGCCCAATGCCCAGTATGCAGCATTTTAACGTTAAGCAAGCAGCAGAAAAGGGCTTTACCACTTCATAACCAATATCCCATTAATGGACTACAGGTGCTCCAGCTGACTGAAAGTGAATATTACTCCTGTGCTATTTTTCAAGTAAGTTACCACATACCACACTGATGTCTGTGGGCTTAACCCGTTTGGCCTGCGTAATGACAGGGTCATATCTGCTGCAAGAGGGTCAAGATCTTATGGACACTTATGGTAAAACTGACCACCACACGTGATTAAACTTATAGTTGACAGTGCTCCCAGACCTGTAACACCAGCCTTCGTTCAAAAACAGATTTTCGTGTGAATCTTTTTGAGTGGGCTAATATTAAGATAAGTTAGGCTACTTTAAAAAGTAATAGCCTAAGTTAGCCCACAAGTCAGTAGAACCTAAAAGTTCTGCAGTGCTGATGCAGAGGTTTAGGTAGATGAAGACGAATGGCTCGTCCTGCGTGTGTCTATCGTACATTGCACAAAGAGGTCAAACTTTCCAACCTTTCCCATTTCTTCACTAAATCATCTTCTGGTTTGACCGACATTATTGACGGAGTCGTTCATTCAGGCTCTGACAGCGGAGGAATACACGATGAGCCCGACACGTTTGGTCTGGCAACACACACTTCCGTATTTTGACATGCAACGTGATGACGTTTTCAGAGGGTGTTTTTTTCCCCCGTAGCCTTTCACGTTGTGCGCTGGAAGAGTCTGCAAGCTTCCACACAGGGGTCTGTAACAGTTATCCTGTTGTAGGCTACTTCGGCGGTAGTGCTGCAAGGCTACATGAAATAACAAGCAAATTATAAACGCCTCATTATATTTTACAGTGAGCCTACATTACTGACTACCTAGGACAGCATAAATGCAATGTTTTCCATGCTTTAATAAAAACGACCCGTCGTCGCTCCATATGCAATTTGTGAATAAATCTCCCTCTGTGTATTGTATAAGATCAAAGATGTAGCCTACCCTACAATAAATGTTTGATCTTACAGAGTTCAGAAACAGGTGCAGAAGTCGGCCAGGCGTGCTTTGGTAAAGATCGCCACCTGCTGGAAAATAGGTGTTTACTGCAAGAACCCTGAAGAATGCACGTTGCACCATATTCATCACTGCAGTTACTATTATATTAGCCTGACATAGCCCGCCCATAATACGAATCATTATACCCCGATGGTGATTGATGACAAATTCACCTGCAATACAAATACACTTGACACAGTGGTCATACAACTCCAGTCACACATAACCAAAGTGAAATAAAGTTACATTATCCGAATCTTACACAAATTATGTAGGAGGACAGATATCAGTACAACAGCCTGTGTGATACCAGCCTTAGAAGGACTTTGGTGATACACATTAGGCACGATTACAGGCAGTGCCAATTTTATTAACAAGTAAAGTAAGGCTAACTGCAATGAAATGATATTGAATGAGGTGTCGTTTACATGTGTCTGTGAAAAGTTCTATTGACAATATTACATAATTACATAAGAAATCTGCACACATACAGTACTACCTCATATCTCACAATGGGGTGGGGGGAAAAAACAGACCATGCAACTCACAAAATGCTCAAAATGCTTAAAATTATATTTAGGATGCCATAGATACAGTTATTCTGTTGCCCAGATGAATGCAGATGACACTGGCAGAGGAGCTGATGGGTAATTGGGGTAGTTCAGGTGATCAGCTGTTGCTGGAAGTAGGAGGTAAGGAAAGTAATCTGGAGTGAATCAACACGTAGTCCTACTGTTTTACCTTGCAAAGTGCTATCAATAGCCATCACAATGATCGAATTTCGTGCAATGCAGACTGAATGGGGCATGTTTCGCTTTAACATGCCCCATTCTGTTAGCGTTAGCCATCATCTCTACATCTCGGTCTGAATTAGTTTTTGAGGTGGCTAACAAAAGCGCTTAGCACTCTACGGCTAATTCTTTTCTGTCTCACACTGGTTTTTCATGCAAGCGGAGCGGAGCCGCTGTCCCCGCTTCGTCGATTTGTGGGAACGGTGTGATTGACTGAACAAGCAAGCGAACTGGCTATTGAGGTACTTAGCTTAATATTACAACACTGATTTCTTGAAATGAAGCTCACGATTAAATGTTTACCATTCCAGCAACAACAATAACCTCATACGAAGCCCTTACAGTTATTCTGTTTTTGACAAGTACGAACAGCTCCACGGTCATCCAATTTGCCAACCTGACTGATACCGCTCCTTCATTGCATAATATTGAACACTGCTCAACTTTTGCCACTGGCTCCACTAATCGCGCTGCTCTACGTCACGTTTGACTTCTACTAATTGGAATGCATTGAATACAGAGCACCGCTACGCTCGCATATAAAACCAGTGTCAGTGATGGAGGCCAGGTAGAATCGATAGGCCGCAGCGGAGTCATACGCATGAACTGTATAGTCTGACCACATTCGATAAAAAAAATTTTTCGGGTAAAACGCCTGAAACCAATTAGCTCAACTAAAAAAACTGAGTCAAACAATGCTAAGCTCAATGACTCACTGTCCAGATAGAACGTTGTGAAAATAGGCTAAACACCACCATGACCATGAAAGTCCCACCCAGTTATGCCCCCTCGGAAAAACACATTAAGGAAACCTCCGGTTAGCTAGCGTAGTGTACAGGGCATTAAGGGGTTCGCTTCGGTTCACTTTAATTTTTGCTAGCTGGAGCTCAAGTCAATGAATGCAGGGATAGAACATCCTGTCTCACATCAGAGGAGGAAAAGTTTAAAGGTTTAATCTGCAGTGAATCAACACGTAGCCCTACTGATTTAGAGTGCTAGCTGTACTGATAGCCACATCAATGATCGAATTTCGTGCAATATAGACCGAGTATGTGAAATGGCAGATAACACTAACAGAAGGACGTGCCTTATTCTGTTACCGTTAGCTGCCGTTTCGCTATCTCAGTCTGTGTTGCGTGAAATTCAAGACTTATACGCTTTAATATGTTTAGCCTATAAAGTTTATGGGGATGCAGAACAGCAAAGTTTCTCTGCCTGGAATGTGTGGTGTTGGTGAAGGTGAACTGTGAAAGAGTTAGCAGCATGCTAGCATGGAACAGCCTAAACTGGCCCACACATGTTTATTTCATTTCTGATGTCCAACTAGCGAAAAATAAAATCATCTGAAGGTTTCAGTTGTTACAATGAAAACTATACATAAGCCCTGTACCTATACCTATGTTTTGCCCATGATCGCCTTTTACATAAACTGCAGCCAAATTCAGTTATAATGGGAGTGAATAGATAATGGATTGCTGTCTTCGAACAGTCTCTGCTGCTCTTCTTGGCTAACTGTACATTCACACCAAGAGGGTTACATGGGGGTATGTCGGAGGAAGGCGGTCCCCCACCAAGAGCTACTAAAGCTGTAAAATTGCTGGAAGCCATTCACTTTCTATGGGCAAGAGCGACAAAAGCTATAAAAGCGACAAAAGCTACCAGCTGTAAAAGTTGGGCGATTTGAGCGACAAAAAAAAAAGCCAAAAAACGGTTAACTTTATGCAAATTAGCTATGACGCATTTCAGCTGTAAAATCTAAATGCTGTGATGTTAATGGAATGACAACATGCACGTCATGAGCGATAGAGCGATTTGGGCGAACACAGACATTTTTAGAAGCTGCTTTTTGAGCTACAAAAGCAATTTTACCCTACAGTCAGACTAGCTACAAATCCAAGCGACTCAGGTCGCTGAGGAGGCGTGACTCAGGGCTGTGATTCGTTGGTAGCATGTTGCTAACTTAGGTACTTGGTAGAAAATCGTACATCAACACACAGGTATATTTTGTGTATAAAACTAATATTTTCCGATGTCGTTAGTAACACTGATACCTCGATTTCCAAAATATGAAGTCATAAATCCTTAACTTTTCAGTTTGTGGCCATCGTTGTCGTTAGCGCCACCATCTTGTAAGCGACCTTTTCGTGCAGAGTACCTCGGCTTCACTCGCATTGGCTGCCGCCGAGTTGCATCGCTCCTCATTTGCATATAACAGCCTTGAAGTCTATTCTGGGCCCGCCCACCGGGCGACTTATCACTGGTCGCTTGCTCTCATAGAAACCGTTCGCGTAGCTCAAGTTGCTAGTCTGACTGGGGTTAGTAGCTCTTGGTGTGAACGTACAGTAAGCCAGCCAATCTACACACATAATCAGGAGTCAACATTAGATGGGTCAATAGCCTATATGGAAAATAACCCCCTAACCCCCAAAAAATGTATACAAAAGGTTTTTCAACTGATTTTGATACTTCTTGGTGCCTTTAATAACATATTAAAAATCAAAGAAAATCTAAATTCAGGAAAAGGGTCATTTTCAAGATGGCGTCCAAGATAGTCAAAAGCAGCTAATTCTGGCACTTACAAAAATGTTGCTGTCTGATCAAATTCGTATAAAAGTGTTTTTTTTTCCCCAACTGATTTTGATACCTTTGGGTGTCCTTGGTGACCGAGTTGCTTTATCAAGTTGCCCAGTTGCCCTCTCATGTGTGCCAAGGGGAAGACTCCCAAGAAACGTAGCTTGGAACAGCAGCAAAAACTGCAAAGTTGTCCTTGACGTTAGCTTTCATTCGATTTTACTTCTTTACAGGAGTCACACCGGGAAATCGATATTCTGATTGCTTGTCTCTGAACTGTATCATAGATCATTACATAAAGTTAACCTAAGTTTAACTTTCTTTCATCGCCCACCACACCTGCCGCTTTTGTCATCTCCATACAAAGCCGGTTACTTCCGTCGCTCGTGTCGCCTGAATCGCTTGCGGTCTTAACAGTAATAGTGATGTCTCAAATGGATTGGTTTAGCCTGGCAGGGCCATCCTACGTACTTACGTTAAAATGAATTTTACCTCCGTACGAGTCTGGAATAGAGCGCCTACTCTCGCTCACGGTTTAGCCAATCAGCACACAGTTTAGAGCGATGTCACTTAACTTGCCTGAACACGCTCGTTATTCTCCCCCCTACTTTCGAATTACCTTTACAAAATTGGTACATGACATTAACATTCATGATCTTGAGGACTTATTGCCGCTACGATGTCAAAATAAATTGGAATTAGCTAGCGATCTGTTACGGCTGAATGCGTAAGTGAGAGCCAGGTGAGATTGCATTGTTCCAGACTGTGACGGAGTCAACAGTCGGCTTATTAGTCAGGCTAGGATTGGTTTCTTCCCCAATAATTCTACTCTGACTGCACGGGATAAAGGGTCCATCCAATGAAAAGCTCTGCAGCTATGCAACCCAGAGACCACATGTCTATTGCCTCACAAAAAGGCAGGCCAAGTATGGTCTCTGGAGAACTGCAAACCACAAAAGAACCTTCATTACTGGGACGATCATCATGGACTCACCGGTAATACCGTGTCTGCAAGTACCAGTAGCTGCAGCAAGAAGCCTCAGACACTGAGTGGCCGAACCAAAGTCAATCACCTTAACATGGTAAGGCTGATTGATAGGGTCAACCAGCATAATGTTCTCAGGCTTCAATACAGGCCGGTGTGGACGACACTGATGCTTTTCAGCTTGTCCAGGGTTGGAGCACCTGCACCTGGGGCACCTATGGGTCTTAAATAGTAAAGCTCCAGGGGTCTCCAATTTCTCCCCTCCATGAAGTCGAATAAGCTCTGCCCGAGCATCTCAAAGACCAGGCAGAACTCCGATTCATGCTGGAAGCACTCGTACCAGCAGACACAGTTGGACTGATCTGCATCCGCCATGGCGAGCCTTTGGAGATTTTGGGCCTGTTGGGAAGAGAACAGCAAACTGTCAAAATAGACAAATAAAATGTGATTAGAGAAACACAGCTGCAATCACTTGGCTGTACTGACCTGGTCATACTCTGACTGTCCGGTATAAAGGGTCCATCCAATGAAAAGCTCTGCAGCTATACAACCAAGAGACCACATGTCTATTGCCTCACAAAAAAGCAGGCCAAGTATGGTCTCTGGACAACTGCAAACCACAAAAGAACTTTCATTACTGGGATGATCATCATGGACTCACCGGTAATACCGTGTCTGCAAGTACCAGTAACTGCAGCAAGAAGCCTCAGACACTGAGTGGCCGAACCAAAGTCAATCACCTTAACATGGTAAGGCTGATTGATAGGGTCAACCAGCATAATGTTCTCAGGCTTCAATTCAGGCCGGTGTGGACGACACTGATGCTTTTCAGCTTGTCCAGGGTTGGAGCACCTGCACCTGGGGCACCTATGGGTCTTAAATAGTAAAGCTCCAGGGGTCTCCAATTTCTCCCCTCCATGAAGTCGAATAAGCTCTGCCCGAGCATCTCAAAGACCAGGCAGAACTCCGACTCATGCTGGAAGCACTCGTACCAGCAGACACAGTTGGACCGATCTGCATCCGCCATGGCGAGCCTTTGGAGATTTTGGGCCTGTTGGGAAGAGAACAGCAAACTGTCAAAATAGACAAATAAAATGTGATTAGAGAAACACAGCTGCAATCACTTGGCTGTACTGACCTGGTCATACTCTGACTGTCCGGTATAAAGGGTCCATCCAATGAAAAGCTCTGCAGCTACACAACCCAGAGACCACATGTCTATTGCCTCACAAAAAGGCAGGCCAAGTATGGTCTCTGGAGAACTGCAAACCACAAAAGAACTTTCATTACTGGGATGATCATCATGGACTCACCGGTAATACCGTGTCTGCAAGTACCAGTAGCTGCAGCAAGAAGCCTCAGACACATGATGTGGCCGAACCAAAGTCAATCACCTTAACATGGTAAGGCTGATTGATAGGGTCAACCAGCATAATATTCTCAGGCTTCAATTCAGGCCGGTGTGGACGACACTGATGCTTTTCAGCTTGTCCAGGGTTGGAGCACCTGCACCTGGGGCACATATGGGTCTTAAATAGTAAAGCTCCAGGGGTCTCCAATTTCTCCCCTCCATGAAGTCGAATAAGCTCTGCCCGAGCATCTGAAATACCAGGCAGAACTCCGATTCATGCTGGAAGCACTCATACCAGCAGACACAGTTGGACCGATCTGCATCCGCCATGGCGAGCCTTTGGAGATTTTGGGCCTGTTGGGAAGAGAACAGCAAACTGTCAAAATAGACAAATAAAATGTGATTAGAGAAACACAGCTGCAATCACTTGGCTGTACTGACCTGGTCATACTCTGACTGTCCGGTATAAAGGGTCCATCCAATGAAAAGCTCTGCAGCTATACAACCAAGAGACCACATGTCTATTGCCTCACAAAAAAGCAGGCCAAGTATGGTCTCTGGAGAACTGCAAACCACAAAAGAACTTTCATTACTGGGATGATCATCATGGACTCACCGGTAATACCGTGTCTGCAAGTACCAGTAACTGCAGCAAGAAGCCTCAGACACTGAGTGGCCGAACCAAAGTCAATCACCTTAACATGGTAAGGCTGATTGATAGGGTCAACCAGCATAATGTTCTCAGGCTTCAATTCAGGCCGGTGTGGACGACACTGATGCTTTTCAGCTTGTCCAGGGCCTGGAGCACCTGCACCTGGGGCACCTATGGGTCTTAAATAGTAAAGCTCCAGGGGTCTCCAATTTCTCCCCTCCATGAAGTCGAATAAGCTCTGCCCGAGCATCTGAAATACCAGGCAGAACTCCGATTCATGCTGGAAGCACTCATACCAGCAGACACAGTTGGACCGATCTGCATCCGCCATGGCGAGCTTTTGGAGATTTTGGGCCTGTTGGGAAGAGAACAGCAAACTGTCAAAATAGACAAATAAAATGTGATTAGGAAACACAGGGACCGCATGTTAAAAATAAATGTCGTCTTATAAATCTACCTTGCCTGCAATTTAGTCTGATCTGACAGGAAGTTTTGACTGATTACGGAGCCTGCTTAGTTCAATTACAATACAACCCATGAAAGAGCAGATTCTGAAGATGCTATCTTCAATTAATCCAACATACCTCAATTAGTCCCTGGTGGATGTAGCCGGGCTGATTTTTGTGAATCTTTATTGCCTGTCTCTTTGGTTTCCAGTTTCAGGCATTTGGCCACACGTCCAAACGTTCCCTCGCCCAGGAACTCCAACACTTTGTAAATGCTAGATGGGGAGGTGAGGACTCCCTGCTGCTCTCCCGTTCAATGCAGTGAAGCTGGAGTAACCACTGGATGAAGATGATGCAATGGCGGTAGATCCGCCGTGGGTTGAAAAAAATAAGTTGTCTTACAAAATTCATTAGGCCTATCACACATCCCCCTTTTTTAGAAGCGTTGTTTAGCTACAATGACTTTGAATAAACCCTCACCCTTCTGTAGCTCCTGTCCTACTGCACAACTGTATACTACTTTTCACAAATTGGCTGACAACAGACAATTTCACTGCCTAGCTCATGATATCTCATAGCTAATGATATCTGTCAGGGAGAGAACAGTGACCCCACCCGGTCTCAAACCCGGGTCTCCGGGGTGCTAAACGTGCAGCTCGACCGCAACGCCAAAGAGCCAGGCTCGTTGGTATGGCAGTCAGAACGCATACTCAACCGTAGTGACGGTCCGTCACACATGGGATAGCCTATAGGCCTATTTACACTTACCAAATACATTTCTGCAGGCATCAGACGAGTTAAAATCATAAATATCAAACCGGTTGTGGCTTGACCTTTGCCCGTATTTGTGAATAGGTGTGAGATAATTGGCAGTCCAGATCGGACATACCTCCGCATTTTCATTTGGGAGATACCCCAAAGGGTACTCCGCTGTATCCATGCTCTAGCCTACTTATTCGATACCTTCAAACTCCTGTATGTTGAGAATGGACAAAACTCTCTCTGGAATAACTTTTTAAATGCGTAAAACGTACATATACACCGTATTTTCACTTTATGACAATCGCATTTAAGGATATGAAACAAAAAAATATATACCTATCTAATGTATAACGACACTTTCCCCCTTTGGCTTCTAAGGTCACATTTAATTTGAATATGACTTGTGTTACGTACCAACTTTCCTCCCCAGCTTGTTTACCCCCAGACTGTTGTGTGTATGGAAAAAAACTGGGTGCAACAGTAAGTTGAGTGTGTGTGTGCAGCTAGTTACATTGGCATCAGGTAGTTCCCCCTGCAAGGTTAGGCTTATGTAACGGGTGATAACTTCTGCGTTGTGTTGAATTAATATGACAACCCAGAATGACTGCTGCAAAGGTGTTTTATTGCCTGTACAGACAAGGCACAAATGCAAACGTCCCTGTTAGCTTCTTCCCTCCACTCCTCAATCCAAACCAAAACGCAACAGGCTGTGTACGTAACGTAACGCAACATACTATACATTAATGCAAAGATATAAAGAAATCATGGCACACCTGTACAGACAAGGCACAAATGCAAACGTTGTCCCTGTTAGCTTCTTCCCTCCACTCCTAAAATAGTCAAATACAGTAGAAACAAAAAGAAATATCACAGTGAGTTAGCAACTACAGCATAACTACACTGGAATCCACAGTGGGGCTAATCCCCACATGTGGTGTGTCTCAAAATCATAAACAGAAAGGCCATCATGCAAAAATAACTCAAAAATAATGCACACAAAATATATACAGATAAAATAAATACAATAAGACCTACAGATGGCACTTTTATATATCAATATTTACATAGATTAGGATTAGCTAAAATCTCCAAACCTACCTCAATCCAAACCAAAACGCAACAGGAAGGAGGAAGAGGAGATAGGGAAACATAAGACAAGGGGGGGAAAGGAGGGGCTACCAGGAACCCCTAACAGTATCAGGGTATCATAGAAAACTATATACACCAGATCTTGTGCAATTATACATAAATAAAAAGGGGGACCTTTCAACCTGTTACACTTACCTGGACGGCGCTGGGTCGAGCTCTAAGGCCACTGTTTTCCAAGCAGCTTTTCCTGTCCTCCCTCACCGAGGACGCGAAGTTTTGTGAGATGGTGAATTGCATTAAAAGCCGTTAGTGTGGCGTTACGTTGCACAAGGTGTGGGAAATGGTCATGGCTCTGGCGACGTATCAAAACAACCAAAAGAACCGGCTAGCCAAAAAGAAAACAAAGCAAAACAAATCCTGTCGCTCAGTCCAATACTCCTCGGATAATTCTCCGATTGATCCCACCAGGGCACTGCTATGACGATAAGGACAAACTTGTCCACTGCCCGTTTCCTCTGGTCTCTACCGAGACACTCAAAACGCCATCTTCCCACCGCTTCCCAGGTGCGCTCATCATGTGTCAATTAACAGTAATAGCCACACCTCCCTGAGGGACCTGCCAGTCACCAACGACATACCAAAAGACTAAACTATATCAGTATCAGTAGATGTCAGTGTGTGTAAATGTATGAATTCGTAACACTTGGACTAAACATTTTCTTTCCTGTAGCCCACAAACACAAGGGAGCATTATTTTCATGCTAGCCTACTGTCCCTATGTATTCTCTCATGTCCCTGCCCCTCATCCCCTTTCAGGAAATGTTGTCTACAGTAGGCCCGCTGTAAGCCCTATCTAATCCTTGTAGACATACAGTACATTAATATTGACTATATTGATGGGTGGTGTTCCACACTGCACACAGGTCTCGAAACCGCCACCTCACCTGCTACAAGACTCCCAGTGTGCGAGTCGGATGCTCTAACCACTTAGCTAAAAGCCCAGGAACCAGCCGTTAGAAACGCCCAAAGAATTGGGTTGTGAGGATTCCCAGGAACCAGCCGTTAGAAACGCCCAAAGAATTGGGTTGTGAGGATTTACACATGCTGCCGCCAGCTATCCGAACTAGTTGGCGTCCGTTAAAGTCCATTCACACCCTACGGTAAATATGGATACGGACGCTTTGACCCGGTTCCGGAGGTCGTTTTGTCCGTAGGTAGGTCCGTGGCCAGAGAGCTTAGCAATCCGTAGTGCTCCGGCGATACCAGCGGAAATCGCGGGGGCAGTATAGAGTCAAAAGTATACCCATTCGCGAAAATCAACGAAGAAGAGTACTCAATACAAACTTTACCAGAGAAATTTTACTAAACGGGCTTTGACTTTACCTTGTCAATCTACTTGCTCTTGAGCTTAGATGGCTCTTATACGAAATAAAAGTTAGCTTCAGAAAAAATGAGCAGTTGACATGTAGACTGGGCTACTTACTGTGTGAGATTCAACTGATGAAAGCAGCAGATTGTGCTGGCCTGACATAGCCCGACCATAATACTGCTGTTCATCCGTATTCATGGTCTGGAGGTTCTTTAAACCTGACTCCGATTATACTGCGGGGGGGAGGGCATTCACTTCTGGTTTGACATGATTGGACAGCTCGTCTAATCAGCTTCGCTTATTGGCCAGTAGACTCTCTACCGATGTAAACGCGCCCCAGAAGACCGTTCCCAGACCATGGATATGGATGAACATTCGTATTATGGGCGGGCTATGTCAGGCTAATATTGTGCAAGGGAGATTGTTGAAAATGCAGTAGGTCTACAATTTCAAGCGATTCAGAGATGTTTTAACAGTCAACCTAATTTATTTGACATTATAGGGCGATCTCCGTTCACGAAAAACAGTAAGATATGTTCTGAATAGCACGATTACGATTATCGATGGCGGTAAATTTCGGCGCAACGCTACCCCCTAGAGGGTGTACTGATCAACATTCACAATACGGATGGAGGTATGTAGGCCTGTCACGGAGGCAACGTATGGTACGGGCAGGAAAATTTCACCCGCATCCGGAGGTATGAAGCAGCCTTTACACTGTAAGAAGAAAACCTTTCCTTTTCTTATTTGGACAGGAATAATTTTGCCTTGAATTTCATTTGTCTTGAATTTGTAATAAAATTATTAGACTTACTTTCTCTGTTTGTTTTTTTGTAAAGATATTTTTTGGGGCTTTGTACACCTTTATTGGACAGGACAGTGTAGAGAGACAGGAAATGAGTGGGAGAGAGGAACGCGGGGATTGGGAAATGACCACGAATCAGAATCGGATTTATGGTGTGGTGGACACCCCCATTGCTTTGTTTTTTTATTTATATATAGGACAGGTTATGGTTAACAGAAGCTTTTTTTCCCAAAGTGACATTGGCCACAACAGAAGAAAACAAACATTATTTGATAAGATAGAGATAAAATACTCATACATAGGAATAGGGACATAGAATTCAAGGCATAAACAAAAATACAACTAATAAAAACAATAGGCTAATAATGATTTAATACATGTCCAGTGAGTTAACACAAACGAAATGGTGGAAAAAAAACACCTCAAAGCAACACTAAGAATAGAAAATGAAAATACATTATTATAATGTAACTTTCCTGCATTCTAAAGTACTTTCAACACCAAATCATCAACATGAGACAGAGGGCTCAACGAAGAAGAAATCTTCGCAGTCATGTGCAGGGCTGTTTGAAGGTATTTGGGAAGCCCATGCAAATAGGATATGTTTTTGTTGATGTATATTTGTAGTGTGGAACATACATTACACCACCAGCTGAACAACTGAAATTATTTATCATTTGAAAATCAAAAATGCTTTGTACAAATCAACCTTAAAAATGACCAAAAAGTGCATAGACTACATGTTTGTTGTTAGCATTGCAAGCAATATTCATAATTCTGTCCAGCCATGGCTAGAATCTGAAAGGACAAAAAGAACATGGCTGTTTTAATCATCAATTATCAATCATCAATTATCACATTCTTGGCACCATTCCATCTGCAGAGCGTGCGGTCAGCGAAACACAAAAGAAGAAACACAGTTTGGAAGTGAAAGAAGTGGAAAGGTTTTAGTTCTCATGTTTTCACATGACCAGCCACCACTTTAGGTCCACACTATTAAAGGAAAATACCGGAGTAGGTTTAAGCATAGGCCTGCTGCACGAGCCTTCTAACAGCAATATATTTATCGCATGAAATGAAAGAATTTCAAACAGCATTGATCCAACACGAACGCAGAAACACTTTATATTGAGTCAATGTAACCTCAGATCTTACTTTCTGTTTCCAACAGTCAGGTCCCATTGATTCAGTGTAAAGTGCCTGTTCGCTTCTGCGTTCACGTTCGGTCTGTGCTGCACCAAATTTTGTTCCACTCGCTAACTAGCGCATTTAGCAGGCTCTTTCAACAGGGCTATGCTTGAATTCACTCCAGTATTTTCCTTTAAATGTCTTTCAGCCACAACCAAAAGGAGGATGTCTGTACTTTCCCCTTCATTGTTCCTGATATCGTAACATGACAGACGTCCGTTCCCAAGCTGTGGCCTTCCCCACCTGGCTCAAAGCCAGACCCAAAAGGTTCAGATAGGCAGCAGGAGAAAAATGGAATGAAAAAGGTCTGGTATGTGCGAAATCTTGTTACTCTGGGGCTTAAGTTAAGCAGAGGTTAATGAACAACCATTTTTAGGAATAGGAAGAGTAAGTATAGTTCAGACCCAAGAAGCAAACCCCCATGACAGAACAGGACCTAAGAACACATACTCAGCATTGGCTGGGGGCTGGGTCATCTGTGGCAGTGTGTTTAGTGTTAACTAAAGCGTGTTAACTTTCCAGTAAGTCACGCACTAACTATACAGCACCTTGCATTGCTTTGAGGTGTACATCCCCATCAAGTAAACAAACAAAAGTTTTTTTTTAGTTTTGTTGTCAGTGTGATGTGGGATGTCCTGCCGGGCCAACGGGAAAACTTCGGGCAAGTGGGGAAGGCTACTGGCGGTTGCGTTGCTCTATCCGCAACTGAAGCAGAGAAGGAGATCAACTGACGATTGACTGAACACATGTTC
>JAODXP020000477.1:0-17803 GCA_027497455.2 Sardinella longiceps | reverse complement strand
AGTGTTTGTCCTTCTGCACTCACGATTTTAAAATAGGAACAGGAAGTGACCAGACTGAGAAAGTGGAGCGCCGCCACAAAGGGACCATCATCTCGACAGACAAAAGCTTCCTCGGCCAGATTTCTCCCGCTGAGGGATATCAAGTATGCAGTGATTTTCATTTCACACCAACACCTATCTTTACATTGATACTATCTTTGCCTTTTGAAACGGCAGTGCATCGATACCATCAGCCTTTCTAACCATGCAATGAGACCACTTCCTGTGTTTTTAATGTCCCATAGAAACCTGAAGAATAACAGTTGCCAGTAGTGCATTATTTGTCTGTAGTGGTACAAGTTAGGTCCTTATCTGTTTGTGTATTCATTTTTTTTTTTTTTTTTTTTAATCTCTTTCAGAAACATGACCAGGCTGAGAGCCATGCTGATAGGCATTCGACTGTTAATTATGGCCCCAATGTGTGGTGAGAGCCTCTACATTGAGTGTGTGTGTGTGCTCTCTCTCTCTCTCGTGGTGTGTGTGTGTGTGTGTGTGTGTGTGTGTGTGTGTGTGTGTGTGTGTGTGTTTTGTTTGTGATGGGCATGATAGCAAATTGTGATGGCAGAATGCAATGGCAAGTTTCAGTTAGTATTTGTGTGTGTGTGTGTGTGTGTGTGCTCTCTCTCTCTCTCTCTCTGTGTGTGTGTGTGTGTTTTGTTTGTGATGGGCATGATAGCAAATTGTGATGGCAGAATGGCAAGTTTCAGTTAGTATTTGTGTGTGTCTGTGTGTGTTTTGTTTGTGATAGGCATGATAGCAAATTATGATGGCAGAATGCAATGGCAAGTTTCAGTTAGTATTTGTGTGTGTGTGTGTGTGTGTGTGTGTGTGTGTGTGTGTGTGTGTGTGTGTGTGTGTGTCTCTCTCTCTCTCTCGTGTGTGTGTGTGTGTGTTTTGTTTGTGATGGGCATGATAGCAAATTGTGATGGCAGAATGGCAAGTTTCAGTTAGTATTTGTGTGTGTCTGTGTGTGTTTTGTTTGTGATAGGCATGATAGCAAATTATGATGGCAGAATGCAATGGCAAGTTTCAGTTAGTATTTGTGTGTGTGTGGGTGTGTGTGTGTGTGTGTTTGTGTACGGGACTGAAAGAGACTAATACGCATCTTGAAGAACTGTAACATTTTCTGTTCATGGAGAGGAGAGTAGCATTATTCCTCACATTCCACATCACAGACACTCCTATTATGTTTCAGCAATTAGCACTGACAACTAAATAACCCATGAGGGCACAACTTTGAACTGTGTGGAACATCTTAACACAAAAAACTATGAAACTTTAACAGACAACTTACGACCCAACTCTATATGACTAAAACGGTGTTTATGCAAGCAGCCACATATTGTTTGTTTATAAACAATTTTGTAAACACTGCACAACTACACTGCATACACTGTATGAACTACTTATTTTAGTCATTTGTAGTCATACACACTACAGTGCTGTATTATATTGTGTCTGTTGAAGTTGCATAGCTTATGGGGTGACGTTTGGAGCATGTTAAAATGTTGAAAACACAGTTTAAAGTTCTGTTCTAACTGTCAGGGCTAATTCTTCAAAGGAAACTTATACAGTATAAAATTTCTCTCGTCTTCCGTACTGGCTAGTCTTGAGTAACTTAAGCAATAGAGCTGTTGTTGAAATTTCTGCTTGAAATCTTGTTGAAAATTGTCCTTTATAACAACATTCATACAACTCTTGATTTGATGAGATTTCTGTTCAGAAACTTAGTATATATGTAAATGACAAAGTAGGCTTCTGTGGCAAATGTTTTCCACGGCACATGGCCATGTTGTACAGAATAAAAAAGAAAGAAAGAAAAAACAAAAGCAAAAAAACACAATACTGTACATGATGTACTTTGGTACTGGGTTGTTACATTGTAATTCATGATGTAGTACACTTTAACAATATCATAGTAAGCAAAGACCTAATCAAGGATCAATCCTGGTTCTGCATGACAAATTCATTAAATATTTTTGCCAGTATATGTGCCAGTTTAAACATGGCTCATTGTGATGTTTAATAACCATGGCTGGTTGTGACTGTAATAATGAAATGGACACTTATTAAAGGACTGTGATGTGTGTGAACAGTTATTCACAATATACCTTCATCCACAAAAGTGATTTGTTGAATCATAACAAACAAAAAATGCTTTGTGACTGATCTGTGTCTATACTCTGTTAGCAGGAGAGGTTGCACCAACACCAAGTGTGGTGACCCAAGTCTCTGCAGTCCCAGACAATGTAGTGGAGGTGCAGTTGGGCTCATCTGCTGAGGTCTCCTGCCAGCTGCCGCTGTCTACTGCAGGCTGCATCTCCATACAGACCAAAGACACTGGCAAGAAGAGCTCTCAGCCTGTGATAGTAACTGGCCCGGAGGAGATGGTGGAGGTAAATGAACAGGTGCTCCTCTACCTGTGTGAAGGCCAGGAGATGCCTGAGCATCAGTCCCCCGTGTACCGGAACAGAGCCCGTCGTCTGCGTGGAGCAGACGTTGGCGTGGAAATACAGGACATCACTGTGGGTGACAACAACACCATTATCCAGTGCATGATGGGTCCTGGTGAAGTCAAGAGAGAGGTCATCATAAAGGTGGTGGATAGGAAAGATGGTGAGAGACTCAACTCCATTCCCACAACTCAACCTGCTTCAGGTTTAAAACTCATAAATACTACAATATATGCACAAATGCACCTGTGCTGATGATACTTCTCCTTTATCCTAAATTGACTTCTGTTACTTTTTATAAACCCACCAGATGAAGGTGGCAATGACGACCCTACAGGAAAGACAGTGGCTTGGACTGTTACTGTAGGCATCATCATCATCATCATCATTATCGGAGGCCTTATAGCTTACATAAAGAAAAGACGTAAGTTGCAAGTTTAACTGCATTTCTGTACTTCCATAGGACATCAAGGATTATCATAGCCTGACAGGCCATCTCTGTACAGAAAATTTTCTGTACTTGAGTCTGAAAGGGCTGGATTGGGTAGAGGGCGGGCGCAGCCGTTGTCTGTCAAGTCGCCTCTGCACGCGATTAGCCTAGAAATCTAGACGCCCCTAGCTAGCCTAGTGCTCGCTAATATTAGCCTATATTTTTTTTTTAGCTCGCTAATAACTTGTAGTATGATAATTGTCATTGCCTGATCTAATATTATGTTAATCTGCAACAAAAATGAACAGTATCAACTTACTCCTTAGGCTTGAAATGATGACAACCAGTTGGGAAATATCAGGGATACATCCAAAAAACTCTCAATAGCTCCATAAAACGATAACGACTCAGTTTATTAGTACCATTCCACAAATTTTGAATTTGCTTCAGCGTAACAAAAAGACGGAGATCTCTGCAACTCTCTTTTGTCACTTGTCCACTTGCCCTCAGGACGATTTGATTGGTCTGATACAAGTTAGATCTGGACGCCTTCTTCTCTGCCGAGCCTGGCTAGACTCCTGTAGTAGCCAAATGAATCTGCTGCCGCTAGGGGGATATAGATTTCTAGGCTAGGATTATCAGGTTGTCTGCGGCACACACATTACTGTTATTGTTATTGTATACCCATTAAAACCTTTGAAAAGGCAGCAAATCTTAAAAAAAAAAAAAAAAAAAAGACAGTTAGCAATGTAATTTAATTTGAAACTAAACTCATTTACAAAGTCATTTAAAGTCATTTTACAGACTCATTTAAACTTTGACTCATGAGCCTTTCAGCATCAGAGTTTCATTATAACTGAACTCTGAGTCTATTTTGATTACGGCCTTTTAATGATTTTTGTGTTTGTTAACAGCATCTAATGCCAATGCAGAAATCCATGGAGTTGCTGAAGACAGGCGGGGTGCAGCTGTGGAACTGGGGAATGTGGAAAATGGAGTTGTGGGCAGAACACAATCAGAGAGAGAGGGGAACCAGGACCATCTGATTGAAGCACCTGGGATCACCCAGCACCAGCAGAATGGATCTGCTGTGACGACCCAGCACCAGCAGAATGGATCTGCTGTGACGACTCGGCATGAGCAGAATGGGTCAACCCTGACAACCCAGCATGAGCAGAATGGGTCGGCTATGGGTACAGAGGCACCACAGGAGAAGCCTTTACTCAGCAATGGAGATGAAGACCACAGCCTTCAAAGCAACTAGAACAGAGAACAAGAAACACACTCATACTTCTATCATTATTTGATATTATTATTATAATTATTATAAAAATGACAATTATTATTATTACTATAGTACAAATGCAGCAGAGCCAATGTGGGTGATATGACAGACATGGTTGTCTCTTGCTATTGACATCTGCTATTGACCGCTGAAAAATGGCATCATTTATAAGCCTACAGACTAGCAGAAAGCTTTGCTGTTTATTTACTTACATATTTATATTATATTATATATTCTATTCTATTATACTATACTATATTATATTATGTTATATTATAGGACTAATTTGGACACAATGGAAAAATCGTGTCTAGTCCTACTCCTATATAGGTTTGTTAGGCAAACACATTTTGTGCAACACAGATCGAGATAGCAAAACGGCGACTAACAGTAACTGAAGACTGTTAGCTAAAGATTTGTTTTCGTTTTGACATGTTCTATTCTGTTAGTGTTAGCTGCTGTTGCACGAAATTCTGTTATTGTCGTCGCTATCAATAGCACTTAGCGCTGTGATGATTCATTCTGGATCTTTCCTTTAACATTTTACTGTTAGGTCCTTTTGACTCACTTTAACTGCCAATGCCTGTTGGCTGATCACGGTACTGCAACATTAAAGCGATCACACATTTATCAGTTTCTTGATTAGACAGACTTACAAATAACATGATGTGTGGTATTAGGTGAACTACAGTGATTACTTAAATCAGCCCTGAGCAGTCCTTAACAGCCTTTGGCAGTGGATGGCCAAAGGGGTTTAGTTTGTTTGTAAACACTGCCATTTACTGATAAAAAGCATGTTTGCTAGACCTAAATATTTACTTTTCTTATTTTTCCTTTATCTTTTAATTTTCATTTTTTGGTTGTTTTTTATAGTGGAACTATGCAAGACCAATTTTTACTTTCGGTTTGCGCAACGTTTATGCTCACATTTTTCACCACAGAGCTCCTCATCGCAGGCGTCCTTTTCCCAAAAACTTCAGAAAAGCATTGTTAACCAGTTAACAACTTGTTGTTTTCATTGGCTCAATACCAACCAAGTTAGCATATATGCGTTTGGGGAAAAGACCCAAGGACCGACCGTTATGTGGCTTGGTTTCCTCCAGAGCCGTATAGAGAGATTTCGGCCAATTGGAATCATGGGCGCCATTTTATAACCCACGATTATTGTAGCCATCTGTTGTTGGGTGGAAATAAGAACGTTTGATAAATTCAAGACTTACCTCTAAATTACCGTCATTTCCAGAAATATGCAAAAGCAACCTAGCCTGGCGACAGTCAAACTGAAGCAATGACGTTACACCACTATGAAGGTTAAACATAACACCTTTTTCATTCTTCCTGACAGCATCCAATCACAGCAAATCCAAAGTCATTCAAGTTGTCAGCGTTGTAACACTAGTGGGTATTAAGTTTAAGGTTTGATAAACACCGAAATGACACTAGTTTACAATGAGTAATGTTAAGAAAAAGTATTTTGTAGCCTAGATGAACTGATCCCACATTTAACTGCAAATTGTGTACTAATTATATGTGGACTAATATGTGACCAATAAACTTTGAAAATGACAAATGAACTTGAACTGATTAACCCCAGATAATGCCAAGAGTCAGAGTAAGCCTCAGGCTAGGCCTGAGACATACTGGTTGGCCTGTAGGGATGTTCAGAGGGGGAATAGCATACGGCTGGCAGCAGAGGAGCATGGTGTAAGCCACATCACCCTCACCTGGTACCTAAAGAGGAGGGAAGAGCAAGGGACAGAGGCAGTACCACCAGGGTACTGGACACCCACTAACAGGGTGTTCATGGTACTGCAGGAGTTGAGGCTGCAACAATACCTCAAAAAAGCAGCCTCAATTTACTTTGGCCTGAGCCCAAAGGAAGTCAGTGTGTTAAGAATAGGGTAAAAACAGTTCATCATTTATTACATACTGTAGAAATAGCAAATTCATAACAGCAGAAAGGCAGAACACACTCATCACACACTCACTCATTAAAAACAGCATTATTAGTTCATTAATATTAATACATAAGATTAAAAATATTCATATATTAAAATGAAATGTTTTTTCCAGGTTCGTGAGCTGGCAACCAAATATGGTTGTAAACTCCCCGCAGCTTGGGCTGTAAAGAAACAGGCAGGGAAGGACTGGTTCACCTCCTTTGTGAAGAGGAGGGGGGATGAAAATGCTATACCGCTTGTTCCCAGCATAATCCAGGATTGCGCTACCCTGCCCATCAATAAGCAAAGGGTCGTCGCTCCTCAAAGCACTATGAACCTTTGTTAGAAAACCCTGCGCGTTAATGGATCACTACCATGCTATTTGGCGGCAGTTTTCCATTCACCAAGTCCGCAATGAATGCTGACCTAAGTTGCACAAGGATGGAGAGGAGTAATAGATCGTTATTCATTTCAAAATGAACATTTTACAATGAATATTACAGTTTCGGTAGTTTGCTTCCACCACCTACCTCTGAAAGGTCTTCCCCACGGAAGCTCTTAGCAGTAAGTTAGACCCTGATAGCTGTAGTAGGCGCACTTTGCCTCGTAAATGCAAAATGTTGTGTCTGTACTTGTGCTTGAGGTTGTGAATGGAGCTCAGGCGGTTGAGGCGTTTCAGACGCTCCATTGACTTCATTGTGCCCTTGGTGCAAGGTCAAACACGTTGAAATGCCCATCCGGTGCAAGAAATACAATCATATTTGAAGCATCTGTTATCTAAAAGGACACTGTATAAAAAGGGTGCCTCGCGTTATCAGTAACTATTTCGGAGGCTGTTGAAAGTGCAATAAAGCCCACCGTACAGACATTTTGCCATGTGCACCAAGAACAGGTGTTGCTGCTGCTATGAGGCTACGGTTAGCCTAAACCAGGGGCCTACAACCTTTTTTCCCATTAAGAGCTACTTTGACAAAATCAATGTGCCTGAGAGCTAGCCTACTCTACTATTTTGCACTGGTATTAGGCTAGTAACACGTGTAGTTTTCTGAAAATGGAATGAAATGAGAATTGCGAAGCGGCGTTCGTCTGGCTATGCGCGGGGCTCTGTGATGGTAAAATACATCTTTGCGTGTTTCAATGAGCCTTTCGACACCAACAATTGACCCATGGCTAAACCACGCCCCCAGACGCGATGAGCCAATCACAGTGCCCATAGCTACCCAATACACTTGGACATTCTCTGTTTACATCTCCATTGAAATGCATTGCAGTTAGCCAGTTTTTGTTCAGTTTTATATGTTTTTTTGCAATATTTTAAGTGTAAAATGGTCAAACGATGTGCATGGGGTACACTCGGTATCCTGAAAGGCTGGGCGACAGAGTGTATTTTTTGCCTTTTCCTAAACCGCATTTAAAGTGCCTCATCTGGATTAGATTATGTGGCAGACCACATCATCAATTGAACGTGGACAAAATTAACACGGATGTCTACATCTGTTCTAAGGTAAGTCAACATCGTATTTGAGCCAACATATTGTCACTTTCCTGTAAAGAAATAGAAAGTTATTTTAACGTCTCTAACATTAGCAAAAGTTAGCTAACGTTAACCAACAATACCTAACTTTATATCCTAGCTGCGTTGCTCATCATGTATCATAACTTTGATTGCTGGGAGTTCATTGGTCTGTTATGTTCTAGTTTTTGTACTCTGGTTGTCCAAAGGGTGAAGTTAAACTAACGTTAACCTTTGGAGCTTTGCTTCATCAATTTATCAGTAAATAACCATGGTAACAAACGCTGGAAAAGTTGTGCTGAATGATTCATTGTAACGTTGAATAGGCTACTGTAGCCCCAAACTCATGGAGAGGCACTCTTGGTAAAGATGATAAAAAAGGCTTGTCCTGGAAACGTATGCAACTTACCTGTACATTTTAAATTTGATCACGAACCATTAATTGAATATTGAAGCACATTTTAGACAACTTCAAAAATGAACTGGGGAACTTTGATATATTTTTTTTAGCCAACATGTAACCTTTTCACCCCTCTTCAACACAAGTAAATATCCAAACTATTTAGATACAGTGTTAAAAGAGAAGATGTCACGGTGTCCAAAAGGTAATTGATTTGTGCTGATTTAGTGTGAGGAATAACTCCTAATAAAATGCTACATTTTTTTGTGTAAGCACTTTGTCAATGGAGGGCCCAGCACTGAGTTTCCACATCCTCAACAAGCTACAAGAACTGGATCTACTGTAGAACAGAGGTGTCGACCATCTCCAAAAAAGAGGTACCTCAAACACGTGTTGCACACATAAATGAACACAAATAAGTTCAAGTCACACCTGATCATTGATGATCGCAAAATCTGAAAAGAAACAACCTACATTCTACCCTTCGCGGTTTTGTTTATTATTTGTGGGCATGATGCGTTAGGGTACCATAGTAACCCACGTGGATATGGCAGGTGATTAGCGGACATGGAGATCCGATATGACAAGCAATGTGAACGCGGTCGATAGAGAGATCTGATGTTGATCAGATATGCAAAAAATCAGATTTGGAGCGCAGTCTGAACATTAAGAGCTTAAGAGCTTAAGAGATCGGATACAGGTCACATAGGCTATGTTCAGACTGCACTCCAAATCTGATTTTTAGCATATCTGATCAACATCAGATCTCTCTATCGACCGCGTTCACATTGCTTGTCATATCGGATCTCCATGTCCGCTAATCACCTGCCATATCCACGTGGGTTACTATGGTACCCCAACGCATCATGCCCACAAATAATAAACAAACCCGCGGAGGGTAGAATGCTGGTTGTTTCTCTCTCAGATGGTTAAGTGGGGCCGTAGCACACAGCTACAAGTAACAAGGAAGTATCAGAGATGGAAGAATAAAGTTACTCATCTTTATTTCAGTGCATCAATGCAGTCCAGCACAGCTGTTAGTTGCCTTTCTGATGCGTGGTTGAAAACTTTCACTGACGTTGCTTTCCACACGCGAGGTAAACCTTGCTTTCCACACGCGAGGTAAACTCCAACTTGCGGCAAATCCATAACGCGCACTGACACGTTGTTATAGCAAACGACACTGTTTTTTAAAAGGATTGGAAACATTGATCTCTCACTTCCGTCCATCTGCATTCCACGTGTTGATGTTTGTGTCACGTGACAAATGACGCAAGTGACACGGTGAAATCTTATCCCATGTGGAAAAGCTGTTCAGATCGCAGCATATCCGATATGAATCGCAATTGACACCACATGGGTATGTAGGGCGTAACAGATTCGGAAAAATCGGAATTCATGTGGTTTTCTGCTGTTCAGACCACCCGAAATCAATTCTAGATACAATCTGGATATGAAAAAATCGGATTTGGGATGCCAATCTGAACGAGGCCATAGGAATTGGGTCACTTCAGGCTGCTGTGTGAACGTAGCCATTGATATGCCCCTGGAAGCTACAACTAGCAGGCGGTCTTCTCCGGTCTGCAAGAACATATCAACATTCTGCTCCCTGGCAAAAGTTCAAACTTTTTATGATGTTGCAATATACTTGCGGTCCTTATCACACCGGCATTCTCCTTTAAGTAAAATACCAACAGTACGAGTCCACATGTCAGACAAAAATATTTTCGAGTTACTTGAGCAGATTTTATACTGTAATGGAATGAGATCTCTGTAAGACATTTAAGGCTACTGAATTTGTTTCTACAACGGCAGATGTGGAGAGCTAATAAGTTATCTCAGAATGACTGCTCACTGGATTGATGAGAACTGTTAACTCGAGAAGGCTTTCAAATATGTAAAATGCTAGACTATCTTGTTTGTGCATGTAGGCCTATTTCTGCATAAGGAATTTGGAGGAGTGAAAAAAGTGAAGTATTGAGTTACTTTGTTAATTTAGTAACAAGTAAAGTAATCCAATTACAATTCAAAGCATTAACTAAAGTAAAATAATCAGTTACTTTTTAAAAGTAACTTCTCCAACACTGTTTATTGTTATACATTTCATAGGGTTCAATAGCTTAAGGTATAGTATAAAAAGGTATAATCCGGAGTGAATCAACACGTAGCCCTGCTGTTTAATACTGGTAAGCGCTACTGAAAGCCACTTCAACGATCGAATTTCGTGCATCATAAACTGAGTTTGCGAAACGGCAGGTAACACTAACTGAATGAGGCATGTGAAAAACGAAACCTAATCGATTTGCTTTCGTTTTGAAATGCCCCATTCTGTTACCCTTTTCGCTATCTCAGTCTAGCCATTTCGCTATCTCAGTCTAGCCTGGCGAATGCCAAACTAAAATCACAAGTGATATTTAGTCTGGGGACCTACCTATTGCATTTCTCATAGCGGAAGCATCGTTTACAATTGTCCATAGCCGTTTATTGGGCGCTACGAATGTCTATCATAGCGTCTGTACATACCTCGGAGCCAATACCAGAGCCACCACGTGACGTAAAATGCAATCGAGGGCCGTACAAATCCCTTTTTGTTCTGCGATTGGATACCGAAAGTAAGCGAGAAAAACGTCCATGGTCACCATGCTCCTCTGCAGAGTGAAATGAAATAAGCGAGCAAAGGAGCATGGGAATTCCCAGGCTAATCTCAGTCTGCATTGCATGAAATCGAGTGATTGAGGTGGCTATCAGTAGCGCTTGGCACTATAAAACATTAGGGCTACGTGCATTCATAACCAGGAAAGGAAAGAGAGGCAGCAAGCGTAGCCACTTGTCTAATGCTTTGTCCTACTCCTATTTGGATGTAAACATGGGGGGCCCAGCTCCATTTGCCTTTGCACCTCACTGGGTATTAGGCATAGACGTAGGTAGTGTTCAGAGAGCTGTATAGACAGCCACAAAAACCCTTTATGAGATTGATTTCTTCATGTTTTTCAGCACTCGACAACTGAAAATAACTCTGATTGTCTCAGGAAGTTGCGTTATTAGATGGATCACCTCAAAATCAAATGTCAACAGCTTTACCAGGCAGGTGAACATCTTAATGTAGATGAATGCATGGTAAAATCCAAAGGTAGATCAGGATTTAAGCAATGTATGAAGGGCAAACTAACTCTGTGAGGATTCAAATATAATTTATGACATTAGAATGCATCTTGAGTGTCCTAGGGGATGAATAAAGTACTATCTTATTGTTAAAGGTACAGTAATTGTGGTTTGTAAACACTTATCAAAACACAAATAATCACGGCATCATTTGGTACCTTTCTCTCAGGTTAGTGTATAAAATAATAATAATATCTAAAAACAAAGTTCACCACACCACACATCATGCAACAGGTTTCCACTGGGGACTCTGGAAAGATTGCCTCATCTATGTGTGAGTGGGGAATACAAATGTTGGATGGGAATACAAATGTTGCCACTCTGCAGCCTTGATGATTTGGGCTATGAGTGAGTGACAAGTCCTTCTACTTGTTTAATATGGATGGCGCTTACTTACCACTTAAAGAAGGATCACCACTACAAGCACCAGGCACAAGGGCAGCTCCATATTACAGAGAGGGTGGCATGCTATTTCAGTTTGGACGCCAAAGCAGAGCATGATCATTTCAATCCTGTGTGATGAGTCCTGGCGGCCTAATGTTGACTTTGGAGGCCTTCTACAGAATGAGCTTCCACAGATTATGTAGATTTGTAAATAGTGTATATTGAACTTTTTTATTCAGTTCTTTATTGTTCATACTTGAGGAATTTTTTTGACAGTTCCTTGTGTTTATTGTTCAATTCACTTTTTGGGAGGCATTGGATCAGCGTTCTTGTCGTGCCTCTTGTCAGTATCTGGAAACAGTGAAGCCAATGATTCAGAATTATCAAAACAAATTAAGATTGTGCACAATATGCTCATTTTTTCTTCGATTTGAGCGTGAATAGTCCTAAGCAGGTATAGACGGTGGGCCGAAGGCCTCTATCTGCTTTACTTTTTCACTTTTGGACAAAACTGGAGAAGAGTAGTTGATTTTTCATATGTGCAATACATATTTTTTTTCTAAGCTCATTTCCGCTTGTTGGCAGCCTCAACTCGATCATATATTTGAGAAAATCAACTTTATGTTTCATAACTTTAGCAGGCAAGCGTTATCAGGGCCACACGTACTGCATACCAATCAAAAAATCGTATTCGCCTCACGTGGCTTGAGAAACGCCAATGAAGACTCGAGAAAGACAGAGTGCGAGACTGTTTGAGGAAGTAGGAAGACGACTCGACAGGGAGAGGTTGGCAAGCAAGCTGGATATCACGGAATTTGCACTATAATGTGTGTAATGATGCATGTTACCAACAAATTACTATTTTGACAGTGTAGTGTTTATAATTAAGAGTCTCCGTTAACCTACCTAGCGTGAACGAACAGAACTATTCAAGGTCTATTCCACATAATGTCCATAACGATAGAGCACAGCTAGAGCTATTGCTAACTGTTTTGCTAACTGCTGATGTGTTTGGAATTCAGTATAACTTAATATATCGAACAACACACCGATACAATGCCCTGTACACTTTAAACTAATGTCCGTAACGTTATCTTGGTGATTGTCATTCAGTTTAGTGTAATGACATCTATGTAAGTTAGCTATTTTTGACAGATATATTTTCTCCATGTCACTGCTCTTTGTACCTGAACGCATGATGTGACAAATAAATGTACTGAATCTTTCTAGTTCTGCTGTTCAATCAAGCCAACACCTTGTTACATTACGTGTGCCTAAACAAGCATTCAAGTAAATAAATTAGAACTTTAGTCTTCGATGGTCAAGGGCTAAAGCTACCTCTTGCTTTGAGCAGAAAGTGCAGGTGGGTAGGCTACATTAGCTATTGAAAATAGTACAGATAGATATTATAGCAAATAGACACTAGAGTCATTACAAAGTAGGCCTACTTTTTTAAATCCCATGTGCTGATTTGCATTTTCCATTGATATAAAGATATCTTATTGACAAGAAGGTGTCTGCAATTCATCTCTACAACAATGAAACAGGCTACAGTCAGCTACAGCCTAATAATGCCTGAAACGATTGTGTTACTGCAGTTAAGCATAGTAAACTGTCATTACTAACATGTTAGGATATTATACACATTTTCTGTGGTCAACGAAAAGATTGTGAAGAAACATTGTCCTTTATAATGTGCAAGCACTACCTTAATGATAACCGAACCTCTCCTAAGACCTGAAGTTGAGGAGATTCTGACAATGGGTCCAGCGTCAATTTTATTGTAATTTTTAGTAACAACGATTGTTTGTAAGCCAACTGTTTGCTTATGTAACAGAGTTAATGAAATGTAGCCTAACACACAACACAAAGAAGAGTATAGCCGCTACACTTACAAGTGATAGCCTACGACTTGCTTCAACCTCTGCTGCTGATAGCTAGGCTACTATAGCAGATGACATGTTTCTTATTAAGAATTTCACCGTTGGATTTATAAAGTCAATATTCTGCAGCATGCCCAGACAGGAACAAGGTAAGATTTATACAAAAAGTGGGTTGACAACTATTATCTGAAGTTCTATGATCTAAAATAAGCCATCTGAAGGGGATTTTGCAGCGTTTTCTGACATTGCTGCTTAGCTGGTGTTTACATTCCGAGGCGGGTCCTATTGAACTCTTACTCGATTGGTTGATTTTTCCAAGGACTCAAAATGCCGACATTTGATTGGGTTATATCTATAGATTTCCTTGCATATGCCCGAGGAAAATAACGATTAAAACCTACTGTTTTTGACGATATATGATCAAACCAGAGCTGCCAACAAATTTTGTTAGGCTTAATACCATTTGTTTATATCACAGATGAAAACTTGTCTACTCTTCTGATGTTTTTTACAAAACAACACGAAAAACGCCCTCGGCCCACCGTCTAGTATGCCACCATCCAAAAGTATTGTTTAGTTAATAATGTTCTGTGTTGTCATGATGTGTTATTTGTGTTAGCCCCACATGTCTGTGCCTCAGGCTAGATAGCAAGTCAGTCTGATGTGTCCATTCAACTCATCGTCCTCAGGCATGTCTTTTTACCTTTACTGAATCTTTTCTGTCTTCAACTGTTTGAGTACTTATGATGTGTGGGCTTTTTGTTTTGCCGGTAGCACCCTTGTCTAATTTAGTTTGACTTGGTTTTTGTTATTATTATTTTATTACTTTGTCTAGTTGTACGTGGCTATTTGTGTTGCGGGTGATCTGTCTGCAGCTGGCAACAGCTTCATAGCACCTGTTTCTGTTTGGATCCTGTTTCATGGATCCATTGTCTGGATCCATGTTTTAGTCATTTCTTTAATTTGGCAGGCAGAAGGTTTCTCCCCAGGATGGCTAGTCACTGAGTGTAAGTGTGGTGTAACTGCACGTTTTGGTGTGTAACTCAAAATGGTTTCTGTGGATTACTATTTATTGTGGCTAACTGTTCACACTTAGAACTACTAAAGCTGTAAAATTGCTGGAAGCCATTCACTTCCAATGGCCAAGAGCGACAAAAGCTACCAGCTGTAAAAGTTGGGCAATTTGAGTGACTTTAAAAAAAAAAAGGGCAAATTAGCTATGTCATGTTTCAGCTGTAAAAACGCTGTGCTGTTAATGGAACGAAAACGGGCATGTCATGAGCGATTTGGGCGAATACATACAATTTAGCAGCTGCTTTTTTGAGCTACAAAAGCGATTTTGTAGCTTTAGTAGCTGTTGGTGTGAACATACAGTAAGTCACGGTTTGCTGTGCATGGGTGTGAGCTGTGTATATACTTTCTGTTAGCCTGCGCCCTCTAGGTAAGCCCTTGCCTTGCTCCCAATTTTCATGCGACATTCAATCTTAAAAGAAAAAGTAAACCAAATTGATAGAGCTAATAAATAATTTTGTACTTTTTGTAACAATATTCTAACTGCTGGCAATATTCCAACCTTTCGGTCAACATGCAGTGTATTGGCATTTCCACCTGGCGCTAGTTCACCATCTTTAAGGCATAAAAGCATTTGGGACTTGTTTGATACAATACCTAGAAGTGCCTGCTGCTGTTGATGAGGTATGGTTGAAGATTGCGCACATCCCAACTAGGTGCAAGGCAAGGCTGATTGACTGTGAGTTGAAAAGGCTGCACACTAAAAATCCTTTTTTTGTTGTCTTTATTTTCTCATGGCAGGATAACGTTTCGACAGTTAAGTCTTCATCATTATCCTGTCATGGGAAAATACAATATAAAAAGATTTTTAGTGTGCAGGCTCTTCAATTCACAGTGCTGCTGTTGAGACATGCAAGCGGTTACCTTTAACTTTGTATCACAGACATAACGTATGCTTTGTTGTGCGAATGCAAATACTGATTTGTGAAATGTGTAGACTTCATGATGGGTTAAGCGATTCAACAAATGTTGACCATTCGTACTAACTTAATAAAGGCTTTGGTGATTACAAGGTAATGTTGACAACATTGAGCCATTGACATTAGCTTGCAGACGCTTCCAAAATACAATTTATTTGTGTCTGAAATTACTCACTGGACATACAGAGCTGGAAGTCCATTACAATCAAAATCAAATCGTTTCAACAAAAATCGGCATATTCTGTTTCAGATCCAAGCTGCGTATTATATGTGTGTATTCTGCTCTCACTGCTTTCCCTGTGCAGTTATGCAGATAGCTAAATTTTCAATTTTCAAATCTCAATGAAAGGACTCAAGACTGTAGATTCCATTAAAGGATTTTACTTGATCCCCAATGGCAAAGTGAAAACTGAAAAGACAGTATAGTACATCCAAATGAATATACACCTAAAGATGCAGTAGGCCTACTACAAGATACATTGTTTCAATTAAACTGTCTAGTAGACCTAGTTGAACATTCTATAAAAAGAAACAAATTCAAAAGACATACAATGTAAGTCTAGAGTTTATGCAATGAAGTAAAATTCATGTAGTCCAAGTCCAAGACGTATTTTAAGCAACAGTTGTAACCAAAGATTCTAGAGTGCTACACACAAGATCGATTACTGACGCAATTGACATGAAGTATGCTATGAATCACCGTGGGTGCCATTTTGATAAGACTCAATTTTTAATGTGCAACGTTTCGATCTCTTGATCTTTTTCAAGCATCAAACAAGAGTGAAAGCACTGCCAGTATAAAAGTACAAAATGGTTTACACAGGTGACTAAGGTGTGTAATTGGTAATCAACTTACTCCGATTACTTTAAAGAGAGATGGCCTCTCTTTTTGACATCATGCAAGTCATAGCATGTGTATAAAGCTTAACTCAGGTCTTCAACAGGGGGGTCGGGACCCCTAGGAGGTCCGCGGAGGTTCTACAGGGGGTCCGCCAAATTATTATATCTGAAGTATTTTTTTGTATATATTCCACCACTCAATTAGCTTAATCCTTTGCCCCACTACAATTAAAATTCGTCCCTTTATGATCACAGTGCATTATCTTTTCTAACCTTTGGATTAGGCCTACAGTGATAGGCTAAAGGATTCTTTTCCATTATGCGTAACCTATGTGTGAAAACAGGCTTTTTTCCTGTCTGTATAGTCTGCAATTGTAAATACATACAAATGTATTTGCAATTGCAGACTATACATCGGGCATAACTGTGTGTGGACCCTGATACACAAGCTCTGTCTCAAAGGCAGATTGTTCATCTCGACATATCTCTACCTTTCTTTATCTATATGTACGATACAGCTATCTATCTGTCTACTGTATCTATAGCTATTTATCTATCTATCTATGATATAATTCCCTCTCTACGGTATCTGCTAACCACCCACTGATTCCTGTGTTCAATGACTGTGTCCTCTCACATCTGTCTTATCAGTTCTCGGCTTCTACATCAGAGGAGAGGAGATATAAAGTCATTCAAACTTTAATGCTTTACTTGGGGGAATCACCGTTGGAACTTATTTGAGAGTATACTGTAAGGATCTCTTGTTTGCTGTTGGGGCTGCTGGGTATTATTTACTGTATAGTTATGAATAGAGACAAAATGTATTATTTTGTATTTGTTCCAGTGTGATGAAGATCATACAATCATACTGTTTTTGATGCAGTATGATAGCATGGTTTAAAGGAATATTCCATCTCTTTATGAAAATTGGTCATTCACCCTCTTACCTGGAGTAACATATGTGGGTAAAAGCATTTTGGTCTCAGTGCATGTGCTTTCCAATTCTGGCAACCCCAATTTTACCTTTAGCTTAGCATAGGCACTGGAAAGTAAAGTTGCCAAAGAGTTGCTATCTGGCAACATTCCATTCAAGCGCCTATGCTAAGCTAAAGCTAACAAATGGGGAAAATTGAGGTTGCCACACAAGGAAAACACAAGCACTGAGACCAAAATGCTTTTACCCACATATGTAACTTCAGGTAAGGGGGTGAATAACCAATTTTCATAAAGAGGTGGAATATTCCTTTAAAGCGACATCCCATCATTTTGGCAAATACCCTTATATTGCACCTCTCCTCAAGTCAAACAACTGAGTTTTACATTTCTTCAGTTCACCTAGCTGTTCTCTGAATATGATGGTAGGACTTTTAGCTCCAGCTTAGCATAGACCATTAAATCAATTTGATGATAATGATAGCCTTGTGAAAGTAACTATGAATTCCCTTATAATATTAGGAATATATATTTCCCTTTATATTATCAT
>JAODXP020000476.1:10000-18711 GCA_027497455.2 Sardinella longiceps | reverse complement strand
TCGGTAGTGACAGCGATCACGACTCTTCATACACGTGTGGTTTCTTAGCCCCTCACGTGACCTTTGGTGGTGAGCTCAACAAGACTGAAGGCTTATTTTGGGGATAAATTTAAACCTGTTGGGTTTTGCTTTTGTTTCTGTTCTTCAAAGATGGTCCCACAAAATAAACATTTGCATTGCATGGTATTCACTGTTGCCATGTTGCGTCTGCTGATCAAAGGGTTCTGTTTAAACAAGCCCTTGTCCAAGCCCGCCCCAATTGTGACATGCAACACATTTTATATTGCATATTACACCAGACAACTGTATAGAAATGCTATTATGCATGCAACATAGTTTACATTACAAAAATGTATAGAAAAGCTACATCAGAGAATTGTTACATTGAGACAGCTAATTCTACTTGGTTGCAATTCCATAGGTTTATACAGTATAACACCATGAAGTGTTCACAAGCCATTACAAACAAACTTCATGTCGTTGAAAAGCATGGTTTGGCACATAGACAGTATTTACAGTTAAAAATTACTTCAATGTAAACATGCAAAAACAACACATCTGACAGAGGACACACTGTAGGCTATTGATTTGATTGTGGTGGGGAGTCGAGTGTGTTATGTACAGTAAGTGCTTTAATTTTCCAATAATCAACCTGAGATGGGAATCCAAAGTGTAAGTATATGATTTTATTTAGATTTTACAGTTATAATTAAAAACGATAGAGCATATTCAAATCTCTAGGTTGATGCTGGAATATATTGCATCATTCGTGCATTCTTTATTTCTTGTAATATTTCTTTCCTCTTCATCTCCCCCTGCTGGCAGGTTGCTGAACCACATACTGGCATAGTGGAGAGTTTCCTCATCTTCTTCATTTTCCATATTGGGACCTGAAGTTGGTGAGTGTACTAGAATAAAGGGAATAAATGTAGAGAGTATTTGAGTGAGTGTACTTTCAATAACGTGAGTAGGTGTACTGTAGAAGAAGTAACTGAGTGACTGTACAAGTTGGAGTGTTGTGGGAGTGTACAATAGCTTCTCGTAGGCTACACTCTAGTTAGAAATAAACAAGTGTAGCCTACAAGAAGCTATTGAGTGAGTACACTTAAAGGGATTGAGTATGTGGCTGGACCCCACAATGGCCCAAGCCCTGAATCCTTAAAGAATTTAACTAGCATGATTCAAGATCAAGATTGAATGTCGAGGGCTTATGGACATGGGCATTATATTCAGTCATTATGTACCTTCAATATGTCTCTCACCTGATGTCATTCTACCTTTGGTCTCTCCACCTGTACAATATGAAGAGGCTGAGTGCCAATACAAAGATCAGCCCAGTCAGTCCAGCACCCGTGTACACAGGAATGCCACCTGGACAACAACAACACAGTACCTCAATCTCAATGTTCTCAATCAGCCCTTCACTGTCTGAATGTGACTGGACATCAGTTCACTGTAACTCAACTGTAAATTTCCCAAGAGATTCTTGAAAATCACATCAATGTAGTCTGGGCGCACCCATACTGTTAGTGTTGCCACATGTACTCTATTTCCCGGGATTGTCCCGTTTTTTGTGCGTCTGTCCTGGAAAACTGATCATTCTTCCCGGGACGCATATTGTCCCATTTTTTTTTGTGAAAATGTTCTTCTTCACATATTCATTAGTTTCACCTCTGAACAAATCTATATAATTCTACTGTTCTAGGCCTACTGTAGTGTTCCCTGTCACTATTTTAGATTGGCCAAGTCTTGCCGTGGGATGCTGTAGGCGCACGTTTGCTTTTATGTGATTGGTTATTTGCAGACATGCCAAGACTCTGTGCGAATCTCTGGGAGTCTCCTGCATTTAATGGAGTGAGTGATCGTGAGTTACAGGACAGCCTGTGTAGGCCTCACTGGTAGCATTCATTAGTCGCGAAAAATTGGAGAATAGGTAGGCCTACCTTTTCAATTTTATAAATAGGCGGACTATGACCATAAATAGGCTAGATTACCTGACTGTCAGATTTATCATTGTGATCGACCACTGTGGGACTCCCTGAACTAGAACAAGCAAATATTTCTCTTCCTCAGACTGTAATTCAAACCATGTTCACGAAAAGCATGAAGGTTTGAGTAGGAGTAAGTTTCTTTGTATTGTTAGGCATTTTAGCGATCTTGCGCATTTTCCGACAGTTGTGAAACAGCACAGAACGTCCTAAAAATTATCCCTCAGCGCGTAAAATCGCCTAAACCTGTTAGGTCTAGCCTGAAAGTTTAAGTGCTCAGCCTGACTCAATCATGGACGAAATGGCCATCTCAGAAAAAAAAAGATCAAGATCAGGCTACCTACAAAAGGAATAGTCGACTGTAGCTTGAAACAGTGCAGAGAAAGCCATTGTGCAACCATCGTAGGGCCCGAGCACCGAGGTAGGCGACATGTGCGTTGACCTGATTTTCTTCTTATTATTATTATTTTTTAAAAGTATCTTTTATTTAGCCTATTCATAGATTTTCATAGTTCATCTTTACAGTGCAGTCATGCAAAGGCCATAATTGTAGCCTTCTTGTTTTGTATTTTACAATTGCTAACACTTTTACCATGAATGTTGTCACTGCTGTCCATGTCACTGCTGTCTTTTGACTAACCCTACATTTTTATTTTTTATTTTTTTAATGGGTGTCGCTACTACCATTAGACTAGTACTATATTTGACAGTAGCCTAGCCCTCCGTCTATTCTGACATAGGCCCCCATATCCCCCCTCAAAAAAAAAAAAAAAAAAAACGGCTGGGTGTCCCGGATTTTCACCATTCAAATGTGGCAACCCTACATACTGTACTTCCTGTCACTACATGGAATTTTGCGATTAAGTCAATATGGCCAAGGAGACAATTTCCTCAACTCTCAAGCCCAGAAAAATCAGGACGAGAAAAGTGTAGCCTGAAGGAGGTGAGCTTACAATGGCTGTCCAACTCTGACCCATAACACTGATAGAGGTTCGATAGCATTTGATAGACATTTAGATTCATTCCGCCCGGAATTCCCGGCTACTGACTGCGAGAGGAATGAAAGAAATTAGACCAAACTAGAACACAAAAGTGAACAAGAATGTTGTAGGCTCCATTCAGGCTCCATTGTAGGCTCCATTGACTCAATGTAAATTGCTCATTCACATTTGCGTTTGGACTATGTTGTTCCAAATTTGTTCATTCCACTCTCTATGTAGTGCAGTCAGCAGGGTCATTGAACAGGGATTTACTTGAATTACACTGAACATTTGCTTTACAGCATTTGGAAAAGAACTCTTCATCTACAATTAATTTGCTTAAAGGTTAAGGCTACAGAGGTAGAAAGGTACCTGACATGCTGTAATAAACAGTTGTGCTGGCTCTGGTGGGGAGTTCTGAAATGACAGTTGTGTAGATCTTGTGTTTGAGAAACATTATTTTTAGATTAGTTTTAGAACAGCTAGATAACTTAGATAGACTAGATGCTTTCATATAAAGCATTTCAGCTCTGTGGTACATGACAAGGCAATATGAAGTAATCAATAGGTCTTCCTAAATCCTCAAAAAACTCTATCTCCCAAACAATGATAGCTAGTTATCTATCTATCTACTATCATCACAAATCTATCCTATTATTGTTATGTATGCATTTGTTTATTTATCTACCTTTTTAATTGATTGTTGTGCACACCTACCTACTGTGACCTCCACGCCGATGAATAAATCTCCCCACCATCTTTTCACTCCACAACCATATATCCCAGCATCCTCAAGGGTCAGGTTATGGATGGTCACAGTGAAGATGTTTTCGTCTTTCTTGTCATGCAGAGAGACTCTCCCACTCTGGGTACATTCTGAATATCCATCGGAGCGGAGTACATATTCACCACTCTTTCCACCTTTCCACAGGTACTTTTTGTAGTTCCTGTAATCTCCATATGGACAATTGATGATGGCAGTTCCTCCGACATGTCCGTTGACAATTATGGTCTCACTTCTCACACAGCTCAACACTTTGAAACATAGATAAATGGTGGTTTGGGGATGAATACAAATGTGAAAAACTCAGTGACTTCTGTTTTGCAAATTATTTATCTGTTAGCACACAACTATGCAAAACACTTGACATTCATAGCGCCCAATAAACAGCTCCGGAAAATCATAACCACTGAGAAAATGATTAGACTGATCTGCTGTGACAAAATGATTAGGTCGATCTCCAGACTAAATATCCACAACCACAAATATGGGGCAATAACTATTTACTATTTATACTTTATTGTGTGTGTGTGTGTGTGTGTGTGTGTGTGTGTGTGTGTGTGTGTGTGTGTGTGTGTGTGTGTGTACAGTATGTGTGTTGTGCATACTGTACTGTTTTACTTCATAATCATTCCTACATGAAGAAAGCCACAGAATTATGAGACATAAAAGAGGGTTACCTTCAAGGAGGAACAGGAGTACAACAAACAGCAACTTCATCATCATTGATTCATCAAACTCCGATGTTTCCCTTTCCTCATATTCCTGCGACACACATTTAGGTCTCAATAATAACACTGAGAAACTGTGGATAAAACATAAAAGATTTTCAACTTGAATTTTCAACTAAGCGTTTACACTTCCGACAAAGAAAGAAAGAAAACTAAATAAATAAAATAAATTGTAGTAGACACTAACCCTAGCAACTAATGTAAACAGAAGTTTGAGAACTGTGAAAGAGGGGAGGGAAGACAAAACATGGTAGTGGAAATGTATAACCACTAACTCATCTCACAGATGCTAATGCTATTTTCAAAAAGCGTAACAGCCTTCTCGCTGCCATTACCAACACGCCTCTTTGTTTCTGTAGAATACGCGGGCCATGATGCGATGTGGTTTCTTCATGGCGGTAGCTGAGGGGAAACACAAAAAGAGTAGAAACACCATCACATGTATAGTCTATATCTGAAATAGGGTTCAGCCCCCTCCAACGTGTCTCTTGATTATTTTAATCTGTGTAACTGTGCAGACTTTTCACTATGCCATAGTTTTGACTAGCCTGATTTAACCATCCGCTTTCACATTGTTTCACTTCATGCAAAGTGTTTAGAACATCTCCATTGCCAATCGATTTCTACAGTTTGCATAAAATGTTTTAAAAAATGTTTTGGGTCATTTTGAACTTGAGGTTGGTAATGACCGGGTGCAAAATCATGGCTTCTGTTTCTCACTCTGCTCGCTTTGCTCGCTGAATCTGGCCTGCACAGCTCAGTGTCGATGAAAACAAAACTGCAAACTTCTCTTCCTGACTATCTGGTGGAACAAAATGAAATGAGGGGAACCAGGAGGCGACATTCGCCTCGCTGAGTTCTGAGGTCATTTTGATGTCAGCTTTTGTGAGAATTACATACATACTTGCAAATTTGCTGTCAGCTCACCACTTAGGTTGTTACCACAAAGTTGTTGCAACTTATCACGTATTGTGGTGGGGAGAAAGAACAACAAGAAGAAACATTTTCTGAGCTGTGCAATATCAAAGATATAGATAGATATAAGACATTTCAGAGAGTACATGCACTTTGTAAAGGTATCAGTGTTAGTATTGGGCCTAGTGCAATAAATCTTTTCAAAAGACAGGAGGTACTATGAAGTTTTACTTTATTTTATTGTAATTGTGTGGACATCAGATAAGCAGAATAAAAGATAGGAATTTTCAATAGAAAATAAAAGAAAATCTACAGAAAACAAGAATGAAATGTAAATAATTTAATTCTACAGCAGTATACAGTATACCGGCTATTTGATTTGCCATTTTCAGTACATTAGCAGAAAAAGTAGCAGCCAAATTTAAATCTAAGTCCAGATTCAAGGCCTTCCCACTCCATATAGGCCTATGTCTTCATTGAGTTGAATGAATAATAGTAAGAAACTTATAAATACATTGCACTTAAATGGTGAATCAAAATACTTCTAACAAAATGTCAATAATAATGCATCTTGTACTATTTAAAGCCCCCACTTGCAACATTTAGATACATTTTCGACTTTTCCTATTCATTGCACCTTTATGTGCCTTGCCTAGAACTCATTGGAACTGATAAATTACATGTTCCAGGAGTGAAATGAGCCCTTTCGCGAGCTTGTCCATGCCTAGAGGCAGATATTGCCCTTGCAAGATCAGGAGGAGCGTCCACCCCTTGTTTGTTTTGGTTAGCAAGCAAGCGAGGTCACGTGACTTTAGCTGGAGCTTACGGTTTGAATTACAATGTGATTTGTGCCTTCTCAGCGCATTTAACTGTCGATACATTTTGTTAGTGGCTTTCTCCATTGACTACGCAATTATAAATGGTGGATTATTGGCAGAAACGCTTAATAACTGCTTTGTTTGGTTCTTAGCTTACTGGATGACGCCATCGGATCTTGCCTAGGATCCCTTTACGTAAACAGCGAATATGTCTTTAAAGGAATACTCCATCTTTTTTATGAAAATGTATTATTCACTCCTTTACCTTGAGTTACATTTGTGGGCAAATCATTTGGTCTTGGTGCATGCATTTTCCCAATCTGGCAACCCCAATTTCACCTTTTTGGTAGCATAGGCGTTGGGATGTAAAGTAGCCATAGCACCTCTATGGCTAAAGCTAAAATTGGGGTTGTCTGTCTAGGAAAACGCATGTACAATGTTTTATCAGTCTGTGGTGGCAAGTGCAATTTTCTTTGCTGTAATCTGTTGGGGTAGCAGTATCAGAGCATGTGATTCTAACAGGATAAACAAGCTGATAAAGAAAGCAGGCTCTGTGCTGGGGGCTACTTTGGAACCCCTGGAATTGGTGCTGGAGAGGAGAATGATACAGAAACTGCTAAACATTATGGACAATCCCTCTCATCCATTACACAGTACACTGGCAAAGCAAAAGAGTGTTTTTAGCTGGCGGCTTCGCCAACTCAGCTGCAGCCGAGACAGATATAAAAGGACTTTTTTACCAACTGCAATAGCACTTTATAATGACTCCTCTCTGAGCAGAGAGAGACGACTTATCTTTTAATCTGAAATGCACAATACTTATGTTTTACTAAGCTTTTACAGTCTCATTTGCTACTGGGACTAGTGATGTCTTGTACACTGTAACTCACCTCTGCAATGTCTTGTGACTGAATGTACTGTATATGTGCATAACTATTTATTTATTATCTCATGTGTACTGTATGTGTATCTGTTATATGTTTTAGCTGCTGGAACAATGGAATTTCCCTTTGGGATAAATAAAGTATATCTATCTATCTATCTATCTATCTATGTACTGAGACCAAAATGTTTTTACCCACATATGTAACTCCAAGTAAGACTGTGAATAACCCAATTTCATAAAATGGGGACTTATGTCAGCCTTCATCTCTGGTGTTTGGTGTTTCATCTGATGTGTCTACACTTTGGTTGGTGTTTGGTTTATAGTTTTGGAGTTCAAGGGTGGAGTATATATCCTGGTTATCCGACTCATGCTGGACGGTGTTTAGGGTCAGACTCTGGTAGACAGATCCCTTCTGAGTGATGTCATCATCTTGAGGATCACTGGAGATCACTGGATCACCCTGGAGGACATAGTGTGAAATGCATTAGGGCCTAATATAGTAATGTGCTTGATGTTTTTGTTTGTTTGTTTTCATTTTGTACATGTTTTTTGTAGGAATTGTATTTAGGTTATTGTCTGGCTATGCATATTTTTTATAATGCAAGTATTTCTTGCTGTTCAAATGTGTGTGTGTGTGTGTGTGTGTGTGTGTGTGTGTGTGTGTGTGTGTGTGTGTGTGTGTGTGTGTGTGTGTGTGTGTGTGTGTGTGTGTGTGTTCCAAGGAGAACATTCACTCGCCTCTATCTGACAGGCAGTGGTCAGTGCCTGTCGTCCAAACGTGCCTAAATTTTTCCTCCTGTTGTAGTATATGACCAGGATGATAATCACAATCATAACTATGCCTGGTACCACAAGCACAGACGTGGGGACTTGAGGAGAACTACCTGAAAAAGAGAGGTAGTGTAATCAATAATCTTCATGATACTATGAAATTATCAATTTATTTCACAATCAAAAGGGAAAACTAGAAAAGCACTCAAAGAGCACAGACCTCTACCAAGGCAATATGGTCACAGGCACAAAATAAATTCCAGATGGCGAGGCTGGAGGTAATTAGGGTGTTCATGCAGTTCATGTAGTAGTACCTAGGATGGTTTTTTTAGAATAAGTTATTTTGACAATCAACTGACCGGGTAGATGTTCAGGTATTGAAGAGGAAAGAAGTGTCTCCTGTATTGCTGTGGGAGAGGCAGAGGGAGGGAAAGCGGAGTCTGCAAAGAGATTCCACTTGTGTGTTAATTCCACTTGTGTGATGTATTCAGATCCTCTTCCCCCTGCTACACACATATATGTTCCAGAATCTTCTAGGGTCAGGCTACGAATGGTGACAGTGAAGATGGCACTGTCTTTCTTGTCCTGCAGAGAGAATCTCCCAGTATGGGTCCATTTTGAACGTCCATTAGAGGAGATGATGTCCCTTGTTGTTTCTTTAGTTCCGGTTCTCACCAGTTTCTTTGAAGCAAACTGATATTCTGTCTGGATTGAGCAGTTAATGGTGGCGTCACTTCCCTCATAACCTCTGACTCTAATAATGTCACCTTGAACACAACTGAAAACTAAAAACAGAGCAACTTTTGAATAGTAATAGAAGACAGTTTGACCTATATAGAAA
>JAODXP020000476.1:0-5000 GCA_027497455.2 Sardinella longiceps | reverse complement strand
ATTATTTTATCTATTTTCCTTTTTTTTGGTGTGTATTCTATTGGGCTTGGTAATTTATTTTCCGTGTGTGTGTGTGTGTGTTTGTGAGTGTGTGTGTGTTTGTGTGTGTGTCTGTCAAATGAGGACATTTACTTACCACTTTCTCATGGGAAGCGTTTAATGACTGAAGTCCAGGTACAGGTTGAGCTACATGAAAGTCATGAAAAACTAAATGCTAGAATAAATTCTACACACCTGGATTGGAATAAAACATTCCAAAACATACCTAAAAAAAAATAATAACGATCAATATAACTTACCTATTTTATTTCTCTTGTGACGGCATACGAGCAGGATAATGATTACAATTACAAATATGCCTACTACCACAAGTACAGATATGATCACTTGTAAAGGAACATCTGAAAATAAATAAATACATGAATCAATCAATAAATAAATTAATAAATGAATACATTTTAAAAACAATTCTGCTCACTTTATGTGATTTAGGTTCTTTTTAGTCTTAAGGATACTATGAAATGATCAGTGATCAGGAAAATTAGAAGGGACAATATTTACTCAACTGACCAGGTTCAGGTGATGGAGTAGAAAGTGTCTCCTGTATTGTATTGTTGATTGATTGTATTGATGTGTTAGAGGGAGAGGGAGTGACCATGGTGAGTGAGCCTGTAGTACAGATATCAGTGGAAGAGAGTTTAATTATTTTATTCATTTACTTTACTTTATTGTACGTTCTTTGGATATAACATGTCAGTTTTTATTGTTTGTTATGTTTCAGTTTTGTACATTGAAATCCTACTGAAGTTCGACAGGCTAGACAGGTCAGACCAAGACAAATCCAATTGGAACAGCGATTGATTTGAATTAAAATAAAATACATTAAAATTGTTTTGGAAAACCAGCAACACAAATACAAACACATTTATAGTAACCACTCAGTGAGTTGCAAATGTTTTACAACGAACATTTTAGGAAACATTTTTGTTTAAGGACATCATTGTGCCTGCTTCAATCATCTACATTTGGGTGTTAACCACTCTATATGGTCCTAGACACCCAAGAAAAAGAGCTAATACTGGACTGTAAGAGTTTCTGTTGTAAAGTGTTTAAAAGATATGGTAGATTTAAAATCCAATTTCATAGGCCTACAATAGTTGACCATTCAGTAGTCCGCTTATAGTCATATGGCTAAGTCTTTTACAATTTTACAATACCTTACTGTCTAACAGACAGAGCTCTACATTACAATGTTATGGTTCCAATTGCTTCAATGTAGCCTAAAAACAAGGAATTTACAACAAATTCCACAGGCATGTATTATGTAAGGGATAACGGCCGCCGTGGTGTCCCGATATAATATGAAAGAAGATCCACAAGGCTTTATTCTAAAGAGCTTTGATACAGGAACGCTGGTGAAACTTTTTAAATCGACAAACGTCACAGGTGTCCTATTATCTAGAAATAACAGACACCCTGACAGCCAATCAGAAAACAGTATTACATTCCACCCGTGATAAAATACTTTATTACACAGCTCTTTATAATGTAGAATGCTTCATCCACTTCAATGGGACGTTCCAACACAGAGTTACTAAGTATGACAGACCGACTGTCAAGCAAAAGTGAAACAGAATGTTTTCTTAACCAATCAGCTGATCTGTAAGTGAACAGAGTACTTATTCCTCACAGATGGTATATATTATCTTAATCATAAATTGCTGATGAGACCAAAATAATTAAATTTCCCACACCAATATCTGTTTTTGTATGTTTTTTTGTTTGTTTGTTTGCTTTTTACCTACCTACGATGAGATTTATACTGATGAAAAAATCTCCCCACCATCTGTCAACTCCACACCCGTATATGCCAGCATCCTCTTGGCTCAGATTACGGATGGTCACGGAGAAAATTCTTCGGTCCTTCTTGTCGTGCAGAGAGACTCTCCCACTGTTGGCCCACTCAGAAAAACCATCGGAGGAGACTACATATTCACCACTATTATAGGTTCCTTTCCACAGGTACTTTATGTTGTTCCTGTAATCTCCATATGGACAATTGATGATGGCTGTTCCTCCGACATGTCCTTTGACTACTATGGTCTCACTTCTCACACAGCTCAGTACTTACAAAGAGAAAAAGAATGAGAGTGAGAACAACATGAAAAATATACAAAGACAATCAGTTATTTTGGCTTGACAGTTCTGTAATTACTATAACCATAATTACTCATGTCATCCCACATCAATTCTGATATTTAATTAAAAATGTGTTGAAATACAACAGTACATATTTACTAACATCATCGAGGTAGAGAGGAGAGGAGAGAGAGAGAGAGAGAGGAGGCTGATGTAAGGCAGAAATCACAATAATCACAAATGTGTGCCAGTTACAACATTGTGAAAATATTGGAATATGCAGATAGTATTATTTATACAATATTTGAACTATATTCAGCGACAACAGAATTTTTGCACTTTTATAGTTGACATTGCAACACTCCTAACAAGGAAAATGGCAAATAATAAACAGTACTGCTGCACCAGAGAGTTACTATGACTACATCAAAGAACTTACCTGTAAACAAAACAAGAAGATAGAAGGTTAAAAATCCCATGTTACCCTATTATTTGTCTATGCATGATAACATGTCTACCTATCTGACGCTACTTTGACCGTTATGGGGGATATATCTGGCTTAACTGTGTGAGGCCACCAGTGTTGATAAGCCCAAACGAGGAAGTTTCAGTTAAGCCCCTATTAGATGGCTGCGGTGGACAAAATAAGGTCCGTTGGTTTTCAACTTTTTTTGTCCCTGATCTTGAGAAATGCTTGTTTAAAATAAAGTTGCATTTTGCTCGCTTCGTGTCTAACAGCACCCCTAAGCTGTGCTATATTAGCAATATAGAACGGCCTCTCTGGGCTTATTGCTTACAGTAATTATAGGTCGTAAGGTCAGAGGGCTTTCGTTTAAGCGGTGCAGAGAAGTATTTTGTAAGATGTAAATACTGCATTGTACTCAACCATCTACTGTAGAGATATTTTACTCTAAATGACTGAATGTGTTAAATGCATAAAACATATGCACAACAACAACAACAATATCAACAACTAAACTATATGCATATTTCAAATACCTTTTATTCAGTAGGCCTACATGAGATGTTTTACCTCAGGCAACATTTGATGCTGATTTGATATACATTTACACTTTGTGTAATGAAGTCACTTTGATGGTTAAATGGTTACTTTCTACAGTAACAAGCTTCCCACTTGTAGAACGTAGTACAATGCTCATATGCGTATATATACTTGCAGGCACATGTGTGTATATCAGTATGACAAAGATAAATTCCATGGAGTTATTGGATGTGATTTGTTTGATTTCTCTCTACAGTATATTGTTGAGCTAGAAGCTGAAATGTAACAAAATATTGAATTTCCATGACAGTGTCAAATGTCAAACACATAATACAACCATACAAATGTCAAACACATAATACAACCATACAACCAGCAACTAAATTAAACTAGGCTTCATCTGTGGTGTTTGGTCTTTGTGGGGTCAGTTGTTTGGTTTGATATTTTGGAGTTCGATGGTGGAGAGGATGTTCTAGCTATCAGGCTCAGGTTGGATGAGTCTGGTGTCATCATCTTGAGGATTACTGGAAGGCAAACACTTGATAAAGTTATCTTCTAAAGTATATCACAGTTCATACATAACCATTATAAAGTTGCAATTGTTTATGTTTTTATTTGCTGTTTGTTTTTTTGCTGTTTGTTTGTTTGTTTGTTTGTTTGTTTGTTTGTGGGGGGGGGGGTGTGTGTGTGTGTGTGTGTGTGTGTGTGTGTGTGTGTGTGTGTGTGTGTGTGTGTGTGTGTGTGCTTGGTCAAAGTATGTGTCTGTTAATATTTGAAGCTTTGTGCTTTTCCATCAAAGATAACTTTACATCTAAAATACTTCATTGACCTTGATAAACAGGGCTATTGATTAATTCATGCCGTAATTCCCCTTTAAAATGTGTCAGACAGAACAAAATCAAGCAAGGGACACAAGCCAAAAACTTTACCTTTTTCCTTCTGTCATTGAGTATGAGCAGGGAAGGCATGTTTCAAAACGTCAATATAACCACCAGCACAGGTATGGAGACTTGTACAGAGAGACCTGGAGGAGACAGGTAGTAAAGAATCTTAAAACAGTGTCTGCTAACTTCCTGCCATAGTCCCTTGAGTCTCTTAAGGATACTAAAGAATGTAATAAATTATGGCCTCCTTATTGAACTTACCAAATGAATGCACTGGTGATAGAGAGGGTGTCTTGTTTGCAGAGGAAGGTGCAGAGAGTGTAGAGAGAGTGAGAGTAGAGCGAGCAGGAGCAGGTCCTGTGGGAGAGAGAGAGATTTTTAATAATTGCCTCTGTCTTAGTGTAAAGGACGCTAACTGGCTCGGCTGGCTGGCAGCAGTATATGTAAATCCTCACAACTCAATTCTTTACTAGGCGCTTCTAACTTTTGAGTTACAAGCCTGCGCTTTTAGCTCAGTGGTTAGAGTGTTCGACTTCCATGCCATGGGTTAATTGTAGTTGACGGAGTGGCAGGTTCATCATCTGAGTGTGGTCAGGGCCGTTTCAAGGTACTTAGGGGGCCCCAAGCAAACAGGACATGGGGGCCCTTCACCCCCCATAAATACCTACATGAATCACATTGTTATAATCTTCAAGCATCTTCAATATAATTATTTGTATTGTACAGTTGCCTAACTCAATTTTAAAGTAATTTTTGTAGAAAAACATAACCAACTAAAGTACTAAAATGATTCAACAGTCAATTTTGGGGGCCCCTTTCAGCCTGGGGACCCAGGCAATTGCCTGGTTTGCCTGTCTTGTTGCAACGTCCTTGAGTGTGGTGAGAAGTGCTCCGGCTATATTGGTCCCCTCTGCACACAATAGGAGAGTGATTTGAAGGGGACTGATGGAAGAGCAAAACACAGAAATAGGCTA
>JAODXP020000475.1:0-17500 GCA_027497455.2 Sardinella longiceps | reverse complement strand
TGTGTGTGTGTGTGTGTGTGTGTGTGTGTGTGTGTGTGTGTGTGTGTGTGCGTGTGTGTGTGTGTGTGTGTGTTCTGTTTATGTGTTTACAGTATAATGTATTTTCTCTAACTGTTCCCATGAGAACAGTATGCTGACTTAGAACACATTGGCTTCACATGAACACCTTCCATAGCTGATTGAAATCCCTATTCAAAACAGGCACCACCTTACTAATTATATCAAGTGCTTAAATTCATTTCCCATTCACTCATGAGAGGCATTGGCAGTGCATATTACAACACTTGTCACAGCTGTGACAAAACAAACAAACAAACAAACAAACAAACAAACAAACAAACAAACTAACTAACTAACTAACTACTAACAAACAAACTGTATATTAGATTCTAAATGTTCATTCAGACAGATTAGGTATATCACTGAGATCTTAATTGTTACTATTGTAATATCTGAAATGTGAAAATAATTGATTCAACTCAAAGCAAAATATAGCCTACTGAGACAAAACACACTTATGTCAGACAGATCTTGTGTTTGTGTTTTTATGTGCTGACCTTCTCCTACTTCAATTCTCTTTTTTTGTTCTCAATCTCAGTCACAGTTGATTCAGAATGCAGCTGCTAGGCTATCAGCTTTGTCAGTATAGATATAGAGAGTGTTTCTCGAGGAAGTCGAGGAAGCATGCTTGGAAGGCTGCTTTATCGAGTATTCCTCGTCATTGAACTGTATGTCACCAAGCACTGTTCCAATGTCAAGGATTCTATCAAAGATCGCTTGAATCCTCTCTGATTCTATCTAGGAGTCCTTTATCCGTAGATTTTTCAAGGATGCACTAGATTCTAATGGAACCTCATCAATAATGGAATCACAATTCATCGCGTATGAATTCCAAGACGAGCGTTCTACCAAGGAAGCATTCTGGACTTTGAGAACCAGCCAGAGACACTCATCATCAGTCCTCTGTTTATCTCTCATCATCACTGACTCCTCATAGGCTATAGAGCTTGCTTGGGAACCTGACATCATTCCAGCTAAAATCACCACCATTTTCTGAGGCTGCGCTGACAAAATACTTAAAATTGAGGCTTCACATCTATCATTGTCACAGGCATCATTTGTTGCCATCAGCGGTGTAGAGGGCAAAGGGCTTGTGACAACTTCCACATTTTCTGACGTTTATTTTGCCGATAACAAACCACCATTTTCTACGTATTCTCAATGTCACGAGTGTAATCTGGCCCCATGGTATGGTGGCCAAATAACCAGAATACACGTCCATTGGCAAAGCTTTATTATTATATATTATGTTTTCTTTTTTTGAAAATATTCTCCCAAGAGGGCAAAGCAAAGTCCAAGCTTTCATGTATTTGGTAGACCTAATTCACCAGAACACTCCTGCACACTCCCGTAGACATATGACAAGTGCAGCTTCAATGCACTATAGTCTCTTCCCAATTTACTGCTTGTAGATGTTATTTGCTCTGCTCTCGGCAATGTACTTGTACAGTAAATGAACATTTTTTCTATATGCTGTAATTACACCCGTATCTTGCCTTGGAGATAGTGACAGGGAAGATGGTGGCAGGGAATTGGTCTGCATGTTTCGCAATCTTTTGGCCCCTAAGTTGCTAACTTTCTTAATAACATTTTTTTCATAAACTGTAATGAATGACTTTAGCATGATAATCATCACCACCATACTAATGTAATACCGCTGCAATATGAGTTATGTTGTTTAAGACTGATTGACTTCTATGAGAACGGCACCAATTTCATCAGAGGGTCTATACAGCCACCAATGATGACACCCTCTGGCTGCATTACATTAAAGCCTGGCTGTATTCTCAAATGTGCACTTATAGTGTCAAGGCATACATTTCATCCTCCATTATGAAAGCCCCTTCTGCATGCTACACTATTAAAGCTCATTTAAAGGGCCTCTGTTCTCTCTCCACACTTGTGCACTCTTCTGTCACATCTCATTAATTCTCTCTCTCTCTCTGTCTCTTTCTCTCCTCCATGCGTTCATGCGGATCAGGAAGCCACTGACAAAGACTTCTTTGCACGAGTAGAGGCGCATCAAATCCCCTTTAAAAATGGGAATAATACGTATCTGAGCTTTTTTTTTTTTTTTTTTTTTTTTTTGTAGGCTCTGTTCTGAGTGATCTCTGCAATGTGCAATGTGACTGAATTCCTAGGGGACAAGAATATGATATAATGTACAACACAGATGAAACGTACAGTTTGAAAATGTCTTACCATGACAACAAGGAGCAGTGGCAGTGAATGTAGCTTAAAGCTACATTCATACATACATACTTAAAGTTTCCTATTCATTGTACCTTTATAAAGGTACATTCAGTGTTGGGAGTAACACCCAACCCAGGCCCACCCATACTTCCTGTCGCTGAATGAAATTTCGAGATCAAGTCAGTATGGCCAAGGAGGCAATTACCCCAACTCTCGAGCCCAGAAAAATCAGGACCTAATGAGAAACGTTTAGGCTGAAAGAGGCGAGCTTACGATGACTCTAGCCAGCTATGTTCCATAACATTGATAGAAGTTTGATAGCATTTGATAGACGTTAAAATTAATCCTACCCGGAAATCCGGGCAATGCTAGCTTTTTCAGACCACAATTCATTTCTGAACGTGGTCGCGCAAGCCAGGCTAACGTCTCACAGAAGTAACAAAATAAATAAATATTACTAGAACACATTGGGATTGATAAATGACATGTTCTGGAGTAAAATGTGCCCCTTAGCGAGGTTCTCCATGCCTCCTAGTTACAGATATTGCACTTGCAATTTCAGGGGAGCGTCTAGCCTCGTTTGTTTTGGTTAGCAGGCAAGCTAGGTCACGTGACTTAGCTGGAGCTTACTACTTGAACAGCTGGCTTTCACTTTACGTCAATAATGTATTTTTCTAAGCGTTCTTCTGAGCACGCGAACCTCAACTGGTGGGCTACTGGAGCTGGAGCCATTGAAAGCACTGTGTCTTGGCTGCAACTTTTTTGTACAAAAAGCCTCAGTTTTGTGCCGTTTTTAGATGTTATAAACTGTCTAACCGAGAGAAGGGAAAGGGTTAATATCGAGTACCTAAGGAAATCGCCTGTAACGGTGAGAAATGGAAAAAAACTCTCAGAACAACGCCGTAGTTCGTAATGCCCACAGCCTCGATTGTTGGCAAATATTTCCGCTCTTGAGATTTTCATCAAGTAGGGGCCACGTCCGATGTATTTCCTTACTAATTCCTTGTATTTTTCCCTACATATCGGCTCCAACCACTACAATATGCACTTTTCTCCGTGTCCTTCCATTGCTGTTGTTATGCTTGCCCCCCCTCTTGCCCATCAGTTCGAATTGTCCGCGCTCCCGTTATCACGTCACTGAGACCCTGCTATTACAATGTGATTTGTACCTTCTCAGCCCCTTCAACTGTTACATACATTTTGATAGCGGCTTGCTTCATCGACTGAACAATTCTACATGGAGAATTATTGGACATTACCGGACTTGCACAGGGCCTCTTTAAGATTACTTTCCATTTATTGTTTGTGCATTTGGGGTCTCTTCCAAGAATGCTGTATTATGTAGACTAGAAATGGATGGCCCGCTGAGTTGTTGTGTCAGACAGACTAAAAGCACAATGGGACTTAGGGAACAGGTGACGTGTGTTGACAGGTAATGTATTTTGTATGAAACTGGTGATTCATCCTCATGTCTCAGACAGACGTCCTCTCAAGCAATACCCCTCCCTGCATAGTCCTGTTCTTCTTTCTTCTTCTTCTTCTTCTTCTTCTTGCTGTTGTTGTTGTTGTTGTTGTTGTTATTTCATTCTATTTCCTTTTATTTTTGTTCTTGTGCTGACAGCCAGCCTTTCTAGAACATTGTCTAGGTCTCATTCATAGCTCCATTCATCTACGGCACTAAAGCTAAAAGCTAAAAAGATTTCTGGCTGAATATCTCTTTCACGTGCTCAGTGCATCATCCATCATTTAGTCCTCTGTGCAGCACAGTAAATAAGAAAAGTAATATGCCCCCAGCAGACTATGGAAAGAATGAAGTTCATTACTTCTGTCCTCCTCAGGCTAGTTCATTAACAAACTCTCCCTCTCTCTTTTTCTGTCACACACCAAACACACACACACACACACACACACACACACACACACACACACACACGCACGCGCGCGCACACACACACACACACACACACACACACACACACACACACACACACACACACACACACACACACACACACACACACACATTGTAGTCATTCACTACAGCCTCTCAAAAAGGCATAAAGGAAACCTTTACATGTTGTAAAATATTTTCCCTTTTACACCTATATAAAACTCTTATCCCTGTTGTATAGTGGTGGTATACAGCATCAGTTGAACCTAGCCAAGACACAAGGGGTTATTCATGACAAAGGGCAAGCTTCTGAATGACCCCCTCAACCTCCGAGAGACATGACAAGCCGATTCTGACATTGACATTTCTCTCTTTTTCATAATCGCCATGGCGAGCCAAGAAACAATCCATCGGTATCAGTTGGCATATAACAGACCATTCAGTGGAGACAGTTTAATTAGTGTGGTATTGTTGCCGATGTCACTATATTGGAGGGCCTCAAAGAACAAAAGCGAACCAATGACAGCACATTAACGGAAGAGCGTCTGGTCTTGACTTAAAAAAAAATTGATGAGAGAAGGCCATTGCTTGTTCATTTCATTATTAAGTTCGAGCACCTATTTATTTATTTTATTATTTATTTATAATACTGTGTGCAGCTGTTGGATCAATGATTCCTTTCATAAACACTAATCTTGTTCCTTTTCTTTAACTGCCTTTCTCTCGTGTCTTTGTTTTGTTGCTTTCACAACTCTAGTTGTTAAAGTTTGAATTTTTCAAGGTTTTAAAAGACATTACATCCTCTGCCTCAATTCTATGGAACTGTCTGTAGTCACATCAGTCTTGTCTGTAGTCACATCAGTCTTGTAACTTGCAGCGAGAGCATCAAAAATTAAGCTGAAACTAGGATTCCTCTTCCTCCCTTGAGAAAAAAAACTGTGATTAGTAGCTAAGTACTTTTTGGTTTTGGAAAAAAAAAAAAACTCCAGCAAAAGTCTGTGAAAAAACTGTGACAGCTTTTTTTTCTTCTTCTTCTTCTTACGCCTTAGAGGTTTTAACACAAGGGGACAGACTAGCGGGAGTGAAATCTCTGATGTTCAGGGGGAGATATAGCAGCAGTGTGGGGATGTACGGATGCCTTAGGAAAGAACCCTGCAGGATAGCAGGGCACAAATCCATCTGACCACCGACTAGCAAGCGAGCATGTAGCAGCAGCAGAAGGCTAGACAGATGGGTCACACTCAATTGAGCAGGCAACCCAGTCCATGGTGATTGGAGGGGGCCGGCCGGGCACAGCTTATCTTCCACAGCACTGGCCTACAGTGTAATGCCAAGCTTCACAGCCAGAGAACATGTCAGTCAAGCCTGAGCACATCCAGCTCAAAACTCTGAAACATTCTCCGGGGATGACAGCAGCAAGCGGTGAAGAACAAAGTTGCTTTCTGTGGAATATGGGCGAGTGCATTGCAAATTGCTATAGAATCTGTGAGTCCCTCCTATAGCATAATCTTACAGAAAATCCAATTAGATACATAGCATGCCAATAAACATACGGTATATTACCCACAATAGATAATTAATTCTAATTCTCGAAAATTAGGCCTCTTCAAACCCTTTAAACGATGAGAAGACAAAGGCAACAAACTAGACAATAAATAATAACTAGACATTAAAATATATAGTACAGCCATCGATCGATAGACCAAACACAATCCTGTTCGGAACCCAGCACAGAGCCAACAGCTATTTTCCAAAATGCCTCTGCATGCATAGGATAGTGCTACGACCAGTCAGAGGAATAAACTAGATGTAAACACCAATTCAAAAGCCAATTTTCTTGTCTAAGCCCGTCCAAAGACTCTGTAAACACATTGAGCATTATGATTGGTGAACACCAACGGTCTCTGACTATTCAAAAGACCTACTACGTCCCTATGGCTCGATGTATGATGTGCTGGCAGAGCTTGTTTGCTGCCGCTATACCATGGCTGGACTGGGAGCAAAAAATGGCCCGGGCATTTTTGGCCATTTTGGCCCACCATGATTTTATTCAATATAAAATTAGTATTTTATGTCAGCCCCCGCCCAAAAATGACCACCGGCCCACCGGGCATTGCCCTGTATGCCCTATGGCCAGTCCATGCCTGCGCTATACGTACATCTAAAATTCTAGGCTAGTAAATTGCTTCTGAGCTGCAAAATACTTGTATATCATGGTGCAGCAAAATCACGCCAATGAAAGGCTGTAAAAAAAATATTAACCCAAAGCTGAAGTCCTGAGTATACAGTAGAGACTGAAAGCAGCCTGCTGATGAATGCTTTAGCAAAGCCTGGAACTAGTCTAGAACTCTAGACATACCCTAGCAGTCGCAAATTGATTTGCTCAGCGAGTATGCCTAGCCATGAGCCATAGTGAACCATTGTATTCAGACATCAGTGGTGTTATATTCGGCCAAACACAACATTCTACATGGAAAGGGAGTCATTGGGTGGGCTTAGTGTTGTTTGAACTAGCTTGTTCAGTGCTCTAATTGGTTGTAGCCAGTGTCATGCAAAGCCTTTCTATGGGTGTGGCCGTACCATTATCCCAGAGGCAGCTCGAAAGATTCCACCCCAAGAATCTATCCATCGCAGCCAGACCATTCATTTTATGCTCTATACATTCTATGTTATAGGCTGGCTTTTCAGGCGAGGCTGGAGCACCAATCCTTGAACACCTTCCTAACAAGCACAGCTAAAGGCTGCCTGCTATGTCACTGCCAAAGCACTCACCACTGGCATAGTAACTCAGCTGACATCAAAGAATGTCAACAACATGGGCATGGCACTAATCAGACAGAAAAAGTCCACAACACCAGTTTTCCTCCCAGATTGTGAGATTATGAGAGGTCTGATGAAGGGCAATGTCCTGTCACATTTTTTTTTTTTTTTTTTTTAGAAAAAAAAATCTGGGAGCAAAACTGGTGTTGCATTGCAGGTTTTTTCTCTCTGAGAGACTGATTCTTCACATTTGTGTGAGCTTATTGCACATTATCAATTACATGTTCCTCCACAGAAAACTGCATCAGCCTCTGCAATCAGCCTGGCAGTCTTACTGTACGTTTACAACAAGAGCTACTAAAGCTGTAAAATCGCTGGAGGTCATTCACTTTCTATGGGCAGGAGCGGCAAAAGCTAAAAAAAAGCTACCAGCTCTAAAAGTTGGGTGTTTTGAGCGACAAAAAAAGCTAAAGACGGTCAGCTTTATGCAAATTAGCTATGACGCGTTTCAGCTGTAAAATCTAGACACTGTGCTGTAAATGGAATCGACAACAGGCATGTCTTGAGTGATCAGAGCGACTTTGAGCAGACACAAACATTTTAGCAGTTGCTATTTGAGTGTCAGAGGCGATTTAGCTTAGTAGCTCTTGGTGTGAACGTACAAGTTACTGTCAATACAGTGCAACCAATGAAGCACTGGATGTAGCAGAGCCCTGTGTTAGTTTATATCAGCCAACAATAGGCTTATTCATTATAAGGCAAATAAGACTCTAATACTTTGTATAATAATTCCCAGTAACACTTTTTATGAACTCAGTATTCATAAAGCATTATAAGTACATTATAAATTATAGCATTAAAAATGCATTCGTATATTATTCGTTCATAACTGTTTAAAAATTCTCCTCCTCCTTTACAACACAAAGTGTCACAAAGCCTTATTAGCTTTTTCGGTCTTTTGATGCAATACAACACTTTACTTATTGTCTGTAATGGTGCCTTATTGATTTTCAATTTCATCTGACTTACTATTGTATTGAGTATTGAGCATTTATAACCAATCCCTCTTGGCACAAACGGATCAATTTTTTCAGAAGAAAATCAAACCGGATGATAAATGCCTTTAAGTCTGTGTGAGGTCTATTTACAGTTTACATTAAGTGCTTCTATGAGTTCTGTTTACAGTTGTTGCAATAAATTATCCATTTGTGTATTCTTTTAGTCTTTCTTTCTTTTTCTTTTTTATTGCTATCCAATATCTTTAAGGGGTAAAAAGCTGTAATGGGGTAGCCTGTCACGCCCACCCAGTGACGTAACACCTTCGGCGTTGCTGTCGCTGGTCTGGTCAGCTGCTGAACGGGCAGGACTTCTGAATTCCATAAAAATGTGGAACTCCCAACCCCACCCCCTTGGTCGGTAACCAATCAACTTTAAGCAGCTCCAAAGGCTATCAGTCCTGTTCAAGCAATTCCCTTCACGTCACATACGTCAGAGGAAAGAGTGGTGTGATTGGTTTTGCTTCGCCACAACATTTTCTAACATCGACCAGTAGCAAACCAAGGCATTTCAGGGAGGCGGGTCAACCATGTAGCTTTTAGAAAGTTTGATTTGGTCTTTGAAAGTCGATGACATGTGCTTTGAGAAAGTTTGTTTAGGGCTTTGAAAGTCCATGACAATCAGGCTAGTAATGGGTGCCCTTGTGGCTACAATAAAGAACTTACTATATTTGGTCAAAGAACTATATAACCCCGCCTCTTTCTTTCCACTATGTTAAAAGTCTTTCTAATGGAAATCAAATGGACTATAAACAAGGTCTTCATGAATTGCAACTCACAAAGGCACAGACAGTTATATATGCAGACAGAGACACAAAGAGAGGCAATACTGAAGGTCATTTAAATAGATCTATGGGTGTCATTTCCAATGGAAAGACCTGCTAAGAGCTTATCTCGAAAAGTAATATTTGCACATAATGTAGGTCTATACTGGTATTCAATGGGTCTGTCCTCCCGAGCCCTAAGCCATAAACCCTATTGACAGAACTGACAGTAAAAGGAATAGGCAATATTTTATCCTGTTAGGCTAAATGACATTACATTACATTAAAACTCCCTTATATAGCCGGAAATTCGTGAATTTACAGTACAGTGCTAAATGATTCATTCCAGCTCCCCTGTGAAGCCTCAGTGAATTTACAGGGACAAAATCACGCCAATGTAGAACGAAACAGACATTGTCTCACTTATGAGTCTAATGATTAGTAATGATTAGTGATATCATCTTTATTATCAGCAGTGTTGAAAACTTAACACTCTAGGTGATTCCTAAAGAAAATCCTCAGATTAAAAAGAAATACTCCACTTTCCTGACATGTACTGTATAGGCTACTCAACTAGAAAATGACTAGGCTGTCATCAAGTCAGGCTAAAAAGATTGTATGGATTCACTCCTGTATATCCAACAGGGTGAAGTAAACATCCATTAAAATGAACTAACATTGTCCAGATCTTTCCTGACTTTCCTGACTTTTGTTTAATGACATACCTATTGTGGATCTTGTTCAAGAAGTTACTTGATGTTTCAGGAAATCAATGGGGGTAGATGATAGTTGTGAATTGGTCGACTATTTTATTTAGTCATTAGACAGCACTTATCAGTCAACATAACTAGATTTTCATTGCTAGTTCCTGTTGTCGGTTTATGAAACAAACACCTACTTGTGAGTATTGAGATGTTGGCGGTATAGTTTGGTGACAAGAGAGAGCTCTGAGAACTATATGTCACTAAAAGCAGATAGAATAAAATTTCACCTTTCAAAGACTGATGAGAAAAGTTCAGTCACATCATTCAATCAAAACACCAAAAACTCCACTTGAGCTCAACATAAATGGTATGCTTTGTGAGATGAAAAAAAAAATCGGCTTTTATGTCAACTACTATCATCTGAGACAGAGATGGCTACAGAGAACTGGAGTCACTCACTCACTCCGAAACAGACTCAAACTCATTTTTATCCTTTCAAGGTTCAAGATTTGTCTCCGGTGTTGTTGACAGGATGGAACTCTCATTTGCCAGATGTTGTTTTGACAGTTATTTTGCCCTCCAATTTCCTGTTGTACATTCTCACACTTAACCCTAATGACACAACTTCCCTGCAGCGCTCCAGAAGCTGATTCGCAGCCAGTGCCTGCCTGGCGATGATCGTTTTTCTTTGATCGAGTGCAGTCACAGCCAAACCCCGATGTCAAATGTGTCTCTTTTCCCAACTTTAGCATCTCACTAACAGTGGAGTGAGGCAGACACTATTGCCACTATGTCTACAGACTGTTTGTATGGATGGAAAAACATCTTTCAAAGGCCAGAAAGTTGGATTTATGTCTTTATCAATCTGGACTTGATAGTTCTGTGCACTGCATGGGTAAAGTGTGACAAACGGGAGGTTTTGCCTGCTTGGCAAAAATAGCCATTTAATATCTGCTCATCGCTCCGTCTCGTCTCATGTCTCAGCCCGTCTGAGTGGCTCACCTTCTACTCTCAAAGCTCTTAGGTGATCAATACTGGGTGTGGCTAGACACACCCATCAAATTTGATCATTAAAATTAGACTATAAAATGCTTGGTCAGTTTCTCGAAGTCTCCAAACAAATAACAGTCATAGATAACAATGTAAAGCTCTTCAGAAAAGAAAAAAAAATGGTATTACTGTAATTGATGGCTGATGTCTCACATTAGTTACACAGACAGAACAAGATTTTATTTATAATTTCATTTGTCCTGCACCTGGCCTGAAGGAGGGATGTGCACTACCTTAACCCTAACCCTAAACCTAACCCCCTCAACTCTCATCCTAACCCCAACTTGGGAGTGAGTAGTGCAGCGCTGCCTGGAAGGCACCGTTGAGGGCAAAAAATACCAAAGACATTTCATTGCATTATATGCAAAAGGTAAAAATTAAATAATGTAAAATACAATAACAAAAGACCCGTCAGTGCCCCCTCTACATCCTTTTAGTCATACAGAAATATAATGCCTTTAGGCGGAGTAGATGAAGAAAATGGAGGCACTTAACACTCACAGCATTCCTCTTCCTCCTGAACCGTCTTCTTCATAAAGGCATCGAATAGCTGAGGCCAGCCGCTGTTGTCCACTGTTTACCAAATACAAAAACAAAACGCTGAGTCACAACAAATCCACTGGTATTGTATATAATTTTTGTATGTATGTGTGTTGGTTGGGGAAAGATAGACTTTTGTGTTGTGTTGTGTTGTTTGTATTGTGTTATGTTGTGTTGTGTTGTGTTGTGATGTTGTGGTGTGTGTGTGTGTGTGTGTGTGTGTGTGTGTGTGTGTGTGTGTGTGTGTGCGTGCGTGTGTGTATGTGTGTGGTGGAGGACCTACCACAGTTTTCCTCGTCGGCACCATTAGGACAGTCTTGTAGGCCATTGCAGTGTTGGGGCTGAGGCAAACACACTGACAGGTTGCCACAAGGGAACTGACCCAAGGGACACTCAACATCAACCTCAGCCCTGCAACCTACACACACATACACACACACACACACACACACACACACACACACACACACACACACACACACACACACACACACACACACACACACACACACACACACACACACACACACACACACACACACACACACACACACACACACACACACACACACACACACACACACACACACACACACACACAACACACACACACACACACACACACACACACACACACACACACACACACACACACACTCATTAAAACTTCATCAGTATGTCTGCAGAATATTTATAAGCGGTGCATGGGCACATTATGCGAAACAATGCTTGTGGGTCAAGGTGTCTATTGCAATTACCTGTCTGGCAACATAATTGTGTATAATAGAAGGTAAAAGCAGTAATTTAACTCCACAACAATGTGCAAGTTTACAAGTATGTTGGACAGAGGAAAATTAGTATACATTTCCCTTGGGTGATCCATCCTAAAAGTAGCCTAGAAATCTTGACCGGTTTTATTCAGATATTGGTTTAGCCAATCACAATACTCTATATGGAGAGGGGGTATTTGGGCGGGCTTAGCGTTGTTTGAATTAGCTTGTTTGTTGCGGTCTTTGGTATTATTAGCCCTCAACGGTGCCTTCCAGCGCTGCCTTTAAGGCACTACGCCCCTCAGTTTAGGGTTAGGATGAGGGTTGAGGTAGTGCCTTTTAGGCTGTGCTGCCTGGAAGATGCCATTGGGGGCAAAAAACACTGTTGAGCGTATGGTGCTCGAATTATAGCCAGAGCCATTTGTATGCGAATTCGAGAAATCTAGTGATAGCGCAGTCCCATTGCATACAGTATGCAGTGATGACAAGAGGCCACCTATCGCGATAGCGCCCAACTTTCAAAGTCCGTGTAACCCTGAGACCTCCAGTCCACGAAGTACCCAATGCCACAGAAATTTTGCTTTATCGATTTAGGCTGTTGCTCAGCCTGGAAGCATTAGCCGAATGGGAGCACATACTGTAATACACAATGGTTCGCAGCGTTGTGGTAGCAATAGAGCTGCTTGAATATAGTATAGTGTAGCCAGGAACCAGTTTGAGTGCAGGTCTTTCTATGTATGCTGGTGGCTGAGGCCATTCATAGATGCATTTGTGTACCTCCAGACCCATGCAGTACCCCCAGAGTGCTTAGTTTGACAACCATTCAACCTATAGGATCTATCCATTGTGGCCAGACAATCGATTTTATGTTATAGACTTGCTTGTCATGCTATCCTAGATGGGTAGAAAAAAACTCAAACCGGAAGTGAGTTTTTATTGACATTTAAATTGGCCACCCATAATATTCAAAAGAATGATTTTCCTATATCTCTATCAGAGAAAAAGACATTTCTGTTTTGGGTTTATACTAAATAAGAACTCTTTCCTCGATTCGTAAGTGAGAAAGAGTTACATCTAATAATTTCTCGGAAACAGTCTTCATAAAGGCTTACAAATGTCTCAACTAAATGAATGAAAATGGGTTAAAAATGTCTCAAGGTTAGATTTACACTCAATCCAATGAGATGTACAGGTATGCCCAATAAATCAAAATCAATACCTGTCAAATATGAGTAATAGAAAAATAAACACAATTTATCTCATGTCTTAGCAGAAGAGTGTTGACAAGACAGCAAGTCGCACACAGGCCTGCTCTTGAGATAACTAATGTATGGGAAACTCATGTAGCACAGTGAGTAACTATCTATCACTGTCAGGTCCCACTTACTGAGCAGAGCGACAAACACTGCAGTATTCATAAGGTGATCAACATTAGATTGATGCCTAGCTGACACACTGTGTTATGCCTTGTAAGATAAAGTAAACATGCTCTATGGAGAAGAGAATGATTGGGGTTTGGTAGAAAATAAATCATGTGAATATGTTTACATGGTCATTTGTCTTCTCATATCAGTTTGATCGGATTCAACCTAACCCATTTGACCAACACTGACATGTCCACAAACAAACAGCATACAACTTGTTGATAAAAACAAAAGTGGTTATGTTTGGAAAATAATTTACATTATTTATTTCTGAGCAAATTCTAAGCACAATCTGTTCAGTCACCACCTGAACTTCCCATTACCTGAATACAAAATGTCTGCTAACGAAGCACTATGTTAAAACCATATTGGTATTTCCATCCACTGTATCCAAAACACTGACAACAACGCTTGCCAGCCAATATAAATTTGCCCTGCTGGTCAGTCTGGTCAGTCTGCCATCACTGCCCAATTGAATCACCAAATACCCAGGAGCCAACTGCTCATTTGGCAAGAGATGGGTTTTATTCAACACATGCACAATTGATAACAGTATCTGTTTTAAACCATATTAGTCCTTGAGCCAGAGCTCATAATTTGGCTCTCTGGTACCACTCCAAGGGGTAGTAGTAAGCAAATTGTGTGTTTTTTTTTTTTTTTTTTTTTTTGGCAAGGTATGTGATAGCATTGCATTTAAGGTAGCTATTTGTGTCTTATCATAGCCTAGACTCTAGACGTACCCCTAGTGGTAGCAAATTTGAATTTGCACAGAGGTACGTCTAGAGGCCACTGATAGAAACCCGTTTTAGCCTTCCTCTGGAGGCGGATAACCAATCACAGCGCGGTATGTGTACAGGAAATCGTAAGGCGGGCTTTGTACGATGACGACAGCCCTGCTCAAACCAGAGCGGAATCGTCTTTGGCTTTAGTTTGCACTTGTCATTTTCTTTGAAAGTGAAACAAGAAAGTGCACTGAAGTTTTTCGTTCTGAAAAAGATGTCTTTGCCGTGTTACCGACGGGCTACGGGAAAAGTTTGATATACCAGCTGGTACCCCTGGCCGGAACGCTAGCCTATTACGTGGAGAGGCAGTTTGAAAGACAACGCAATCACCCGCCCCTCCATTGAGGTACAGTCTATCAGTGGTCTTCAGACTATACATTCTTATGATATAGTCTGACGTGTCAGGCTAGTCTTATCAGCTGTTTATGTGAAAATAATGGAAAATTTTCATTACATAAGTGAATAGGGTGAAACTTTAACTTGTAGATATCCCCACAAAACCTCGCCAGCTGATTATTTACATCAAAGCACCTTACAGATCAAACTGTTCTCAAAATGTTTGGGTGGTAGAGGTATAAGGCCCCATAGCCAGGGCCGGTTTAACCTTTTCTTTGTTTTTTTCTTTTTCTTCTTTTTCATATCTACAATATTTGTTAGGATATTTACCCCAGTCACCCATGCATCCCTAAATGTCTTATAATCTGCATAAAGAGGGTGATAACACATATAAAAGCTACCAGCAATGCAGTGTAAACTCTATTGTGGTATATACCCTTCCAAAATCATTACTGTATGTGCCTTACTGCCCTCCTGTGGTACCAACCAATCCTCTGACTCAAAGACTATATGGACCACAAGCCAATAACAACTTTGGCATGGGGTTAGACTGGCTTCGCCTTCCTACGTAGGAACAGCCGATCCCTCAAAATGGGTTTCAACTTTCAACAAAATTCATTAATCATTCCGAAAGGTTGTCTTACAAGATTTGGTTGTCTTACAAGAATTGCTATATTGCAGTGCAGGATTGCAATATTTCTGCCTAGATCAATGTATTTCTGAAGTGAAATATTTTGCTTTGCAGCACTTGTAGATTTTAGTGTCCAAATCAGAATATTATATTCCTGTGAATGCAGCAAAACTAAACTCCTGGACCCAATGTAGCTGCTCTCTCTCTCTCTCTCTCTCTCTCTCTCTCTCTCTCTCTCTCTCTCTCTCTCTGTCTCCTCCTCACTGCCTAGATGGCATCAGGTCAAATAATGGAATAGGCAATTTTGTTTTGTTGTTAATTAATTTTCTTTTGTATCCTAAGTTCTTTGCGTTATTGTTATTGTTACCCCTTGTGTTATCTCCCCTTTGTCATGGTTTTGAGACCAAAGACGTGACCTGACCTGAGAGAGGTGAGGTTACAGAAAATTGACTTTCTGTGAATTGCCCATTTGAGAAGAACAAAGCCAGGTGTTTAGCTTCAGGGTCTTATCATGGCAAAATAAGGGTCCAACCCCAGTAACCAAATTCTTACTGGATGAAATTTGTTTCCATTAAACGTGATCAATTATGATTAAACGTGGCAAAATTGTGTGATTAATCACATTATTTTTCATTTGATTTTTCATTTGACAGCACAGCACTAGATGTGAATGATTAAGAGGAATGTGTCGTACAAAAAATGGTTGAATTTTTGTTGTACAAAAAATGCTTGAATCATGTGGAATTTCTGTGCCAGAATTATTCAACAAAATACAAGTGAAAGTCAAACTGAGGGGATTCAGTGAAATATATGGAACAGCAATTCAAGTTCATAGACTGCAGATCACATTGTCAATCAAATTCCATGTTGCATCATCTCCAATTTGATTTGGGCCCAAATGATCACATAAGAAGATCAATAAATAGTATATCCTGTGTATGGGTTTTCAAGGTGAACTATTCCAGTGCTTATACCACCATAGTTAAAATGGAGAGTGAGAGAAATGATCACATCACATATTGCACATTAATCAAAACAGCATAAAAGTATATTTAAAAGTTCTCATTCAATAAAAAATTCTATATTGAATAGCAGGACTGATAATGCCAGTTTAAATTAGTCATCCATCCAATCAATCAACTAATCGGGTTGCTCTCTATTTCAAGAGCAAGCAGAGAAAAAAAGAAGCCTATATTGATTATTAATACATGGTACACACAGACACTGCACACACGGACAGATCACCAGTGTCTTCAAATACAACGTTGAAAGGCAAAAGAGAAGTACTGGCATGATGAGGAGTGCCTCATGGTGTTGTTGTCATGGCGTCCTTGAAGTCTGCATTCATGATGCAGTTAGGTCACATGACTGATGGAAGTTGTCTGTTTGAAACGTTGCCATCCCTGCCACCACTCGTGTGACCTCACAGCCTCATGACATAAACGTCCCTCTCGCTCTCTTCCCAACCTCCTCGCTTTTGGCACCGCATCACATGGCGTCACTGTGATGTCATGTTGACAAAGAACAAATACTTGTGGCACAGTTAATAATGTCACCCAAAATCAGTGCCCTCTTCCTCTGAAAAACTCTGAGAGTAATTAACGCATAGCATGTCTCTCTCTCTCTCTCTCTCTCTCTCTCTCTCTCTCTCTCTCTCTCCTCTCCGCTCCCTTTCTCTCACTGTCACTCACGTGTGGGCACACACACACAAAAACACACCACAACCAACACACACGTCAAATCTTCCATAAATGCATCTCACAAGAATTACAATTCAAATGCAGTGATACAATAGCTGTAAAATATGCACACACAGGCAAATGATAAATCCATAAGCTGTCCAATTAACCGAAAGGCTTAATGCCTTGGCAGGTTCTATAGTTGAAATATCAGGCCGTGCTTACTGTGGGGAATTTAATGAATAATGGAGAAAACAACTCCTATACACCTTTGTAAAAACATATGCAAATGAGGACAGGAAGATTGCAGTCTGATACTAGATGGAGGAGACTCCTAATTAGATTAGGTCGTTCCTTTAAAGGTTTTGTCTTCGACTGCTCTTGTCCCTAATAACAATTATGACATTCAGTGAACCATCATGGCATTCCTGAGAACAGCTCTTACGTAACTACAAGAATCCAGCATCCACATGTAGGGATACAACAGTGATTGATGCACTCATCTAATGCATGATAAGCATCTGCAGTATCTCATACACACATGCAAAGCTGCAGAGACATGCCCACAGGCTATCATAAATAGCTTAGTAGACATCCTATGATAGTACGTAATTACAACGACAATCCCTTTACCTCTGATAAGGCACTTGCAACAACACCTGGGTAGTCATTTATGTATAACACCAATCATCAGTAATTCACTAAAAATGATTTTAAAAGTTGTCTGATACATGAAAGGATTTTGAAAACCTTTCTCATTTCTGCACACACATGAATGAGAAATGTAAATCGCCAGTGTTGTAAAACAGAGCATATAAACCTGCTTCTTCACCTTTCCTGCTTTGAGACTGTAGAATATAA